>OU342740.1:94980028-95087072 GCA_910589775.1 Avena eriantha | reverse complement strand
CACCCAGTGTCATTGCATGCGTGTTCTTCTCACAAACCACATAAGTCCTTGCATGTCTGTTCATTTCATGAACCACACCCGGTGTCATTGCATGTCTGTTATTTTCATGAACCATATCTAGAGTCATTGCATGTCCGTTCCTCTAAATAAACCACATAAGGATCCACCAGTGTCATTACATGTCTGTTCTTTTCATGAACCACACTTAGTGTCATTGCATGCGTGTTCTTTTCATTAACCATAGCTAGAGTCATTCCATGTCTGTTACTTCCGTAAACCACACATGGATCCACTGATGTCATTGCATGTCTGTTCCTTTCATGAACCACCCCCAGTGTCATTGCATGTGTGTTCTCCTGAGAAACCACATATGGATCCACGATTGTCATTGCATGTCTGTTCTTTTCATGAACCACATCTAGAGTCCACTAGTGTCATTGCCTGTATGTTCTTTTCATGAACCACATAAGGATCCACCAGTGTCATTGCATGTATGTTCTTTTCATGAATCACAGCTAGAGTCATTGCATGTCTGTTACTTCCATAAACCTCATTTGGATCCACCCAGTGTGATTGCATGTCTGTTCCTCTAAACAAACCACATAAGGATCCACCAATGTCATTGCGTGTCTTTTCTTTTCATGAACCACACCCAGTGTCATTGCATGTGTGATCTTCTCACAAACCACACATGGATACACTAGTGTCATTGCGTGTCTGTTCTTTTCATGAACCACACCCAGTGTCATTGCATGTGTATTCTTCTAAACAAACCACGTAAGTCATTGCATGTCTGTTCTTTTCATGAACCACACCTGGTGTCATTGCATGTCTGTTCATTTCATGAACCATATCTAGAGTCATTGCATGTTTGTTCCTCTAAACAAACCACATAAGGATCCACTAGTGTCATTGCATGTCTATTCTTTTCATGAACCACACCCTGTGTCATTTCATGCGTGTTCTTTTCATTAACCATAGCTAGAGTGATTGCATGTCTGTTACTTCCATAAACCACACATGGATCCACCGATGTCATTGCATGTCTGTGCTTTTCATGAACCACACCCAGTGTCATTGCATGTGTGTTCTCCTGACAAACCACATATGGATCCACCAGTGTCATTGCATGTCTGTTCTTTTCATGAACCACAGCTAGAGTCCACCAGTGTCATTGGATGTATGTTCTTCCCATGAACTACACATGGATCCACCTGTGTCATTGCATGTCTGTTCTTTTCATGAATCACGGCTAGAGACCTTGCATGTCTGTTACTTCCAAAAACCACATATGGATCCACCTAGTGTGATTGCATGTCTGTTCGTCAAAATAAACCACATAAGGATCCACCACTGTCATTGGATGTGTGTTCTTCTCATGAACCACACCTAGTGTCATTGCATGTGTGTTCTTCTAAACAAACCACATAAGGATCCACAGTGTCATTGCAGTTCTGTTCTTTTAATGAACCACATAAGGATCCACCAGTGTCATTGCATGTCTGTTCTTTTCATGAATCACAGGTAGAGTCATTGCATGTCTGTTAGTTCCATAAACCACATATGGATCCACCCAAGGTGATTGCATGTCTGTTCCTCTAAACAAACCACATAAGGATCCACCAGTGTCATTGTGTGTCTGTTCTTTTCATGAACTACACCCAGTATCATTGCATGTTTGTTCTTCTCACAAACCACACATGGATACACCAGTGTCATTGCCTATCTGTTCTTTTCATGAACCACACCTAGTGTCATTGCATGTGTGTTCTTCTAAACTAACCACATAAGTCATTGCATGTCTGTTCTGTTCATGAACCACACCCGGTGTCATTGCATGTCTGTTCTTTTCATGAACCATATCTAGAGTCATTGCATATGTGTTCCTCTAAACAAACCACATAAGGATCCACCAGTGTCATTGCATGTCTATTCTTTTCATGAAAGACACCTAGTGTCATTGCATGCGTGTTCTTTTCATTAACCATAGCTAGAGTCATTGCATGTCTGTTACTTCCGTAAACCACACATGGATCCACCGATGTCATTGCATGTCTGTTATTTTCATGAACCACACCAAGTGTCATTGCTTGTGTGTTCTCCTGACAAACCGTAGATGGATCCACCAGTGTCATTGCATGTCTGTTCTTTTCATGAACCATAGCTAGAGTCGACCAGTGTCATTGGATGTTTGTTCTTCCCATGAACCACACATGGATCCACCATTGTCATTGCCTGACTTTTCTTTTCATGAATCACAGCTAGAGTCATTGTATGTCTGTTACTTCCATAAACCACATATGGATCCACCTAGTGTGATTGCATGTCTGTTTCCCTAAACAAACCACATAAGGATCCACCAGTGTCACTGGATGTGTGTTCTTCTCATGAACCACACCCAGTGTCATTGCATGCGTGTTCTTCTAAACAAACCACAGCTAGAGTCCACCAATGTCATTGCCTATCTGTTCTTTTAATGAACCACATAAGGATACACCAGTGTCATTGCATGTCTGTTCTTTTCATGAATCACAGCTATAGTCATTGCATGTGTGTTACTTCCATAAATTACATATGGATCCACCTAGTGTGATTGCATGTCTGTTCCTCTAAACAAACCACATAAGTATCCACTAGGGTCATTGCGTGTCAGTTCTTTTCATGAACCACACACAGTGCCATTGCATGTGTGTTCTTCTAAACAAACCACACATGGATCCACCCGTGTCATTGCGTATCTGTTCTTTTCATGAACCACACCCAGAGTTATTGCATGTGCGTTCTTCTAAACAAACCACATAAGTCATTGCATGTCTGTTCTTTTCATGAACCACACCCAGTGTCGTTGCATGTCTGTTCTTTTCATGAACCATATCTAGAGTCATTGCATGTATGTTCCTCTAAACAAACCACATAAGGATCCACCAGTGTCATTGCATGTCTATTCTTTTCATGAACCACACACAGTCATTGCATGCGTTTTCTTTTCGTTAACCATATCTAGAGTCATTGCATGTTTGTTCCTCTAAACAAACCACATAAGGATCCACCAGTTGCATTGCATGTCTGTTCTTTTCATGAACCACACCCAGTGTCATTGCATGCGTGTTCTTTTTATTAACCATAACTAGAGTCATTGCATGTCTGTTACTTCCCTAAACCACACATGGATCCACCGATGTCATTGCATGTCTATTCTTTTCATGAACCACACCCAGTGTCACTTCATGTGCGTTCTCCTGACAAACCACATATGGATCCACCAGTGTCATTGCATGTCTGTTCTTTTCATGAACCACGACTAGAGTCCACCAGTGTCATTGGATGTCTGATCTTCCCATGAACCACACATGGATCCACCAGTGTAATTGCATGTATGTTCTTTTCATGAACCATAGCTAGAGTCCACTAGTGTTATTGGATGTCTGTTCTTCCCATGAACCACACATGGATCCACCAGTGTCATTGCATGTCTGTTCTTTTCATGAACCACACCCAGTGTCACTGCATGTGTGTTCTCCTAACAAACCACATATGCATCCACCAGTGTCATTGCATGCCTGTTCTTTTCATGAAACACAGCTAGAGTCCACCAGTCTCATTGGATGTTTGTTCCTCCCATGAACCACACATGGATCCACCAGTGTAATTGCATGTATGTTATTTTCATGAACCACAGCTAGAGTCCACCAGTTTTATTGGATCTCTGTTCTTCCCATGAACCACACATGGCTCCACCAGTGTCATTGCATGTATGTTCTTTTCATGAATCACAGCTAGAGTCATTGCATGTCTGTTACTTCCATAAACCACATATGGATCCACCTACTGTGATTGCATGTATGTTCCTCTAAAGAAACCACATAAGGATCCACCAGTGTCATTGGATGTGTGTTCTTCTCATGAACCACACCCAGTGTCATTGCATGCGTGTTCTTCTAAACAAACCACATAAGGATCCACCAGTGTCATTGCCAGTCTGTTCTTTTCATGAACCACATAAGGATCCACCAGTGTCATTGCATGTTTTTTCTTTTCATGAATCATAGATAGAGTCATTTCATGTCTTTTACTACAATAAACCACATATGGATCCACCCAGTGTGATTGCATGTATGTTCCTCTAAACTAACCACATAAGGATCCACCAGTCTCATTGCGTGTCTATTCTTTTCATGAACCACACCCAGTGTCATGGCATTTGTGTTCTTCTCACAAACCACACATGGATACACCAATATTGTTGCTTATCTATTCTTTTCATGAACCACACCCAGTGTCATTGCATGTGTGTTCTTCTAAACAAACCACATAAGTCATTGCAAGTCTGTTCTTTTCATGAACCACACCCGGTGTCATTGCATGTCTGTTCTTTTCATGAACCATATCTAGAGTCATTGCATGTCTGTTCCTCTAATCAAACCACATGCGGATCCACCAGTGTCATTGCATGTCTGTTCTTTTCATGAACCACACCCAGTGTCATTGCATGCGTGTTCTTTTCATTAACCATAGCTAGAGTCATTGCATGTTTGTTACTTCCATAAACAACACATGGATCCACCGATGTCATTGCATGTATGTTCTTTTCATGAAGCACACCCAGTGTCATTGCATATGTGTTCTCCTGACAAATCACATATGGATCCACCAGTGTCATTGCATGTCGGTTCTTTCCATGAACCACAGCTAGAGTCCAACAGTGTCATTTGATGCCGGTTCTTCCCATGAACCACACATGGATCCACCAGTGTCATTGCATGTCTGTTCTTTTCATGAATCACAGCTAGAGTCATTGCATGTTTGTTACTTCCATAAACCACATATGGATCCACCTAGTGTGATTGCATGTCCGTTCCTCTAAACAAACCACATAAGGATCCACCAGTGTCATTGGATGTGTGTTCTTCTCATGAACCACACCCAGTGTCTTTGCATGCGTGTTGTTCTAAACAAACCACATTAGGATCCACCAGTGGCATTGCCTGTCTGTTCTTTTCATGAACCACATAAGGATCCACCAGTGTCATTGCATGTATGTTCTTTTCATGAATCACAGCTAGAGTCATTGCATGTCTGTTACTTTCGTAAACCACATATGGATCCTCCTTGTGTGATTGCATGTTTGTTCCTCTAAACAAACCACATAAGGATACACTAGTGTCATTGTGTGTTTGTTCTTTTCATGAACCACACCCAGTGTCATTGCATGTGTGTTTTTCTCACAAACCACACATGGATACACCAGTGTCATTGCATGGGTATCCATTATACCGAGTCTTCTAGAAGGCACGCCCTAACACAGTTGTTCTGCTTGACGATTGTTACATATCGTTCGATTGGGGCGCTTGGACGATTGTGTAGCACCCCGATAAAACCACTATTAGAAAATCGCTGTGTTTTTGTGCTTTGCATCATCATGACCGCCTGCTCATGTCATCATGCCACATTGCATTTGAGCATCGTCATGTCATCCTGCATTTTTGATTGCCTAAACCTATTTTATAAAAAGACTATCTTGGTTTTCTAAACATCCGCTTCTTTATTTCAAAATACAAACCTCGGTCTTTTCCAGATCTTTTATTTGACTAAAAACTATTTACAAAAGTATTTTAAAATAAAGCTAAAAAAATAAAAGTTTTTTTAGGGGAGGCAGCCGGCCAGGCCCAAAGGGCCCAACCAGCCACCTACTACCCATCCTATCCAAACCCTAATCTTAGCCCGCACGCCACACCTACCCCAGCCAGCACACACCCGCGTCCAGCACCCCACACACGCACACACGCTGCAATGTGTGCAGCAAACCAACCGGCCGCTCCCGCCTGGCCCCACCCCAGCCTGTGCCGACAACCCCTCTCGGGATCTCCGCCGAGGACCCGGTCCCCACCATGCGCCCCCTCTCCCTCATCCTTTTCCACCTACCCCCAACTTGACCCAGCTCCCGTCTCTCACTCGCGTCCGCCTCCCCATCGAGTGAGCCGCTGCCGCCAGCGGTCTCTGCCCGAGCCCCTCCTCTTCCGCGCCTCCCCGCGTGGCGCCGCTGCCTCGAGCCCAGCCGCCGCCGCCACAGATGGCCTCTATCTGCACCGCGACGTCGACCCGCCCGAGCTCGCCACCACCACGAACCCTGTCGCCAACCTTCCCTGTCCTCGCTGCCCCGAGCCCAGCGTGCGCGACTTCGACGGCCGTCACCGCCATCCCCCCCTGCAGCAGAGCTCCTCGACGCCCGGCACCGCCACGCATCGTGGTGCCTCTCCCCTAGGCCTCTTCAAGCTCCGTCGTCGAGCCGCTCCGCGCCAGCCTCCGCCTCGAGCGCCATAGCGTGCCCTTGTCGCGTAGCCAAGGACCGCCGCCAGTAGCCTCCTCCTCGGCTCCAGAGCGCGCGCCTGCCACCGCTCGTCGTGAGCCGGAGTTCACGCCCCGCCGGCCCTGCACCACTCGTTGCTAGCAGCGTTGCCCTGCCTCGACGGAGCCTCGTCACGCCGCTGCTCCCGGCCGCCAAGCTCCGCCACCACCCGCCAAGCGCCGGCCTCCCTGCTCGCGGGCGTGGCCCCTGCAGTAGCCTGGCCGCCTCTCCTTCGACCACCTCTGCGCCTCCTCGAGGGCCTACCTGCATGCCCTCGACCCGGGCCGCCTCTCCACCTCACGTTCCCTGACCCCTGTGCGTCCTCGCCCGCGTAGCCGACCTCACCGGCACCGCCCCTGTCCGCCTCCCGCTCGCTCCGCTGTTTGGTCCCGCGAGCCGAGCCAGGTTCCGCTCGTTGCATGCTACGAGGTGACATGCGCGAGTGGCACAAGCAGTCCCACGGGCAACATGTTCGGCTGGTCCAAGCCGCTGTTGGCGGAGAAAAGTTTGGGTCGTGGTCTTGAGTTAACATGCACCACCGAGCCCTGCATGTTCCGCAACCGATCTTCGTCATACAAGAACGACCCCAAACCAAGATCGCCCTCAACCACCGACAAGATCTCCGATCCGACCCATCAGCAAGTTCGCCTCGAGGAGCCGCATGAACTGACGATTCCGACAAGTTCTTCCGGCCGACAAGACCGGCTCGATGCCGACGGTTTCGATGGTTGAACACGGTGCCACCCAAGACCTCCGACACGGGAAGGCCCAAGTCCTTCGAGGCAAAGTCGACAAGATCCGCACGGAACGACAAGATCTACTTCGCGGGCACCGAGCGTCAAGATCGCCTTCGCGGGGAAACCGCAAGTACTCCTTCCCGGATGCGAAACCCGGATCCGAAGACCGCCAAGATTGCCAACGGAATGCCAAGTTCTTCATCCCGAACGCCAAGACCGACCCGATACACGGACCTGACAAGATCTTCGCGATGACAAGATCAACACCGACCAGGGCAAATCTGATGCGCCTCCGACACCAAACGAAGTCCTTCTTCCCGGAACGCCAATCTCTCCTTCCGTTGTTCGAGACCGACCCCGTCGAACCGTTCCTCCCGTCGAACCCTGTCGAACCCCGAACCCCAGAACCAAGATGTTCCGAACCTAGATGTGTGACCCTAAGCCTCTATTTTTATAATATGACATATACCTGTCTCGTCATTAAATCATCATGCTTGCATACATGTCATCTGGTGGGTTGGGTTAAATAGTCGATTCACCTAAATTAAATATGGAGTCTATATGCGGGCTATTCTAGTCATATTCCGGACTCCATTTAAATTTGTGTAGCGAACCGATACCATGTTTTACCTTGTTAAGACAACATTTAAATTGCGAGGTATCTAAACAACTGAACCACTCAATTAATTGTCAGGACCCCGGTTCCGCTTAATACTGCCTAATTGCACCGCATCTGCATCATATCATAATCATGCGGGATCTTCTGTCGTAGTATTAAATATTGCACCCGGTGTTTCTTCTAGTGTTTGCTTCTTCGCGGATTAGACCGATGAGTTGATGCGAGTATTGACAAGTTCTTCGGATAATGTATCTTCGGCGGTGTTTCCTAGGCGAGCATTGTCCCGCTTTCTACCTATTTTGCATTTATAGTCTTTATTTCCTCCTGTTGATCTATTGCTATCCGTGTCGCGATGCTTAGTGTTCCGTACCAGATATAATCCGTGTAGCCTTTATATTGCCTTGGACACCTCCTATTACCTATTGATTGGTAGATAGATGGCCTTGCGAGTCGTAGTCGCTTGCTCAGGTACGCTCCCATGTCGTGAAGTACCACACAGTTGTTGGAATGTTGTCATATGCTTTACGGTGGAGAGGATCATGACTTTAAATACAACTATTAAATTGCTAGATATAATTAATGCAGAGGCATCAGTGGGCAATAGATGTTATTTGGTTTTTCCACGCTCACTTGTGTCCCGTAGGACCCCGAGTACTTGATACATGTTCCTTGACTATTCGCACTATCCACATCCAGAGCTTGATTCATTCTTATTTCTTGGGGCCACAAACTAGTTTGGAGTTTTATTACTATCATGTACCTATGCCATGCTTTATCGCTTTATTTAAGATTGTGCGTGGAGCACCTGTACTGTTTTGGATCGTGACACGTTTTCGCTGTATCGACAAGCCCAGTCACACTGTCAGGTTCCTAGTCGTTTACCGCCGTCCACACAAACCCTGGGTCTGTCTCGGAGCTGGCCAACTTCGTCGCGGGTAGCTTAGTGGGGTGGCCCCCTGAAATATTTTATGAATCCTGTGATTGCTTTGTCGTGAAAGCCTCGTTGGGTTTTGATTTGGTTTTTCCGAGGTTGATCGTGTGTGTGTTGCTATTTGTGCACCCCTGCAGGGTAAATCTTCCTAAAAGCCATGTATGTGGTTATGGACGACTTGGAGCACAGTTTCTCGATCATAGACAAGCATAACTAAAGTAGTGCTATAAATATGACTTAATATGTGTCTAGTAATCAGCTTCACTACAATGGAATGGATAATAAAAGTGCCAACAACTGGTGGAACTGGTGTGTATCGTGTCATGTTATACATTCCTAGTAAGTATCGCAACTCCAATGGAATGAAATAAAAGTGCCAACAACTGCTGGGTTTGGGATGTCACATGCTAATTGTATCTGACTAGTAAGTACCGCAACTTCAACTGAATGGTTAACTAAAACTGCCCACTACTTATGCTATCAGGATGACCCATGCTATATATATCTGACTAGTAAGTGCTTCAACTATAATGGAATGAATAAAACTGCCAACTGTGTGAGTTCCTCGGTTTGACTTCCTCGTTTGGTCTCGAGGGGGAATACCAGGATGGGTATGATTGGTGTTAGTATCAGGTTGGTTCCGAATAGGTATTTCTTACCCCTCTCTAATAGTCGATAGTTATATCGAGTCTCTATAGGTTGTATAGTGCATGCTTCGCTGCCGCTTCAGTCCACCATACCTATGTAGGCGAGAGCCGCCGAATTCTAGCCTCTCCATGTACTGGCCTCAGTACTGCCCGCACCCTTTTTCCTTTGCCCTTTGTCTGCACCCCTTTTGTGTTAGTGATACATTGGAAATGTATCTATAATTTTTGATGTTCCATGCTTGGTTTTATCCACTTTCTTTTGTTTTGTCCACACTTTGGAGTACTTTTCATATGATTTCTTGGACTAACCTATTAACAAGAGCCACAGTGCCAGCTGCCTATTTCCTGCTGTTTTTGGTTCCAGGAAAGTCAGAAAATGAATATTCTCGAAATTGAACGGGACAAAAGCCAAAGTGCCTATTTCACCCGAAGACTCCAGGAGCCAGAATATGAGACAGAGAAGAGCCAGGGGGTGGCCACACCACCTGGTCGCACGGGCCAGGCCAGGCCGCGCCAGGGGGTGGTGTGGCCCCCCCCAGGCACCCCCTCGGTCTCCCTCTTCGCCTATAAGAAGCCTTCTGACCTAAAATCTTCGGGGGGTTCAACGTTTTTCCACAAAAAGTTCCGCTGTGCCACCGCCACCGAAGGGGAGATTCGACGGACAGAAAGTCTCTGTTCTGGCACCCTGCCGAGACGGGGAAGTGCCCCCGGAGCCATCTCCATCGATCCCCACCATCATCTTCATCGACCATCCATGTTTCCTCCATCTATGAGTGAGTAATCCCCCGCTGTAGGCTATGGGGATGGTAGGGATTGGATGAGATCGTTCATGTAATGGCATCAGATTGTTAGGGCATAGTGTCTAGTATCTTTTATTAGTGCTTTATGACTTTGTTGCGACTTGTTGTGCTTAATGCTTGTCACTAGGGCCCGAGTGCCATGATTTCAGATCTGAACTTATTATTGATTCATCATGATAGTATTGTTTTGGGTCTTATCTACAAGTTGTATACACACGTCATTGTCCGGAACCTTTGGTACCGAAGTGACAGAAATCGGGGTAGCCGGAAGGGAAAGGCTTTGATGTCAGGATCACATGTGTTCGCGGAGTGTTAATGCTTTGCTCCGGTGCTCTATTAAAAGGAGCACCTTAATTGCTAGTAGTTCCCTAGAGGCCCCGCTGCAAACGGGCTGGCAGGACAAAAGATGTTGTGCAAGTTCTCATTGCGAGCACGTATGACTATATATGGAACACATGCCTCGGATTGTCTAGTACTTGGGTGCTTTATCTTATTTATCTGCAATTGCCCTATGTTCTGATTGCTATGTGAATTGTCTTGTCCATGCAACGCCCGTCCATCCATCCCTATGCCTACCACACTCGAATCCCACTGTTTACTGCTTTTGTTACTACTGTCTTTGCTTTGCTACTATTGTTACTTTACGATTCCTACTACAAAACTGTTGCTACTGATAAACTATTGTGAGCAAGATTGTTTCCAGGTGCAGCTGAATTGACAACTCAGTTGTTAAGGCTTATAAATATTCTTTGGCTCTCCTTGTGTCGAATCAATAAATTGGGTTTCACTTCCCTCGAAAATACTGCGATACACCCCCTATACTTGTGGGTCATCAAGACTATTTTCTGGCGCCGTTGCCGGGGAGCATAGCTTTATTTATCAAGTTCACTTGGATTCACTATTGTTCAAGCTAAGTTTATTTCTGCCTTGTTTGCTTCTTCCTTTATTGAAAATACAAAAAAATTAGTTCCTACTCTAGTTGTTATTTTCGTTGGTCTGTTATTGTCTTGCTTTATCATGCTTGTTGGCAATGGTTGGTTTCTTTGAAACTAAAGCTTATTGGCAAGGTGGGTTCATGGAAGATCAAAAAGATTATTATAAGAAACACCGCTTGTCACAAAAAGGTAAACACTTATGGGAACAAATTGATAGATTGTATACCATTGCTAGGAACGTGTGCTCTACTTATAATGTTACTTATTGCTGTGATGAGTCTTGTTGCAGAAAGAGGTATAAACACCTCCCTTTTCAATGTGAGTATAGTGATAATGATACCATATCTTCCTATGCTAAAGGAATTTATGACTTTTATGATGCGGATCAAATTGAAGAATTTATTGCTTGGAAGGATGCTTTTGAACTTGCTAGTTTGCTTGAAAATATTGATGATTCACCTTACAAATATGAGGTGTATGGTATGCTTAAATTTTGCTATGATAATTACAAGGATGAAAATGACTATATTCTTGAATATTTTAATAGATGCTTTCCACAAATGGAAGATACTAATTCCTTGCAGGATCCTATGAAAGAAGAAATTGATGAACCTGAAATCTCATTAGATGAAAAAGAGGAGGAGAGTGATGAACAAAAGGAGGAAGAATGGATTAGCTACCCATGCCTACCTTCTAATGAGAGTAACTCTTTATCCCTTACATTATTTGATTATCCCCCTTGCTTACTAAAGGAGAATGAATGTTATGTTCCTGAGGTTTCTCTTGAAAATGTTTATAATAAAGCTCTAGTGCTTGTAGATCATGAAGAGCATGCTTTATGTGATATTTATATTGTTGAGTTTCTTCATGAGGCTAGTAAAAATTATTATGAGAGAGGAAAATATGGTTGTGGAAGTTTTCATGGTATTGAAACACCTCTCTATGTGCTGAAAGTTTTGAAATTACTCTTGTTTTATCTTCCTATGCCTGTCACTTTGTTATTTGCTTACACGATTCCTATGCATAGGAAGTTGGTTAGACTTAAATGTGTTTTGAATTTTCTTCTTGATGCTCTCTTTTACTTCAACTCATATTTCTTATGAGAGCATCCTCTCAAACTTTTATGCCTGAAGATGATAATATGTCTATTATTCTTGGGAGAACTTTTCTTAAATATTGCAGGAGGTGTTATTAATTGTAATCAAGGGAAGGTGACCTTCAATGAACACATTGTCTATTTCCTCAAGAATATTGAAAGGACTTATGGTTTTAATTCACTTGAACACGTTGAGGGCATTCAAGTTTGAGAAATATATTGTCCCATACGAAGAGAAACATTTTAAACTATTATGATTGGGACCATTGCTATCAAGGTTGAGGTAACATAATCATTAGTGGGATACAAAGTTTTGTCTCATATGGAATTGTTTTGGTAACAAGACCTGATCAACCTTGTTAACAAAAGGATTTCATTGAACAAAACAATGTTTTCAACATGATTATCTCCGCTTACTTCTATTTTATCCATTTTAGTTTTCGCTTCTTATGCCTAACTTAAAGGCGTTAAAGAAAAGTACTTGTTGGGAGATAACCCAAGAGTTTTAGTTGAGTCTTGGAAGTTATTACCTCTGTAATAACCTCTCCTTATCCTTTTTATTTGCTTTTTGTGCCAAGAGTAACCTCTAATGAGAGAGAAGTAATGATTGGGAAAGTTGCTGTCCCGAAACAGATTTCTGTGTTTCACCGTAAAAATTCCTGAGAGCTATGTACGTCGGATTGAGTTGTAATTTTTTGTGCTTCTGACCCAGGTTGTTATATAACTTTCGTTAGTTCAACACTTTGTGATTTGAGCAACAGAAGGTGTTCTAAAGAATTCTTCTTTACCTGCTGGTCTGTTTTGACAGATTTCTGCCATTTTCCGCATTTGCTTCTTGTTGGTTCCTTTTTGAGTTCTTTTGGGGGATTGAGCTTTTTGAGGGAAGTTCTACAGTAGCTAGTGTTCTAATGGGAGTTTATTTGGTGTTAGAACTGAACCTTAAGCCTTATTTATCTTAAGTACACTAATGTTGCTAATAAAGATTGTGTGAAGTTTTGTATGAAGGAAACATTTCAGGTGTATGGAAGGAATGAGTAATGAGATGAAGGATGGACTAAAGCTCAAGCTTGGGGATGCCACGCGTGTTATCAATAAAAATCTCAGGTTTCTTCCAAACACTTCATTTTTATTGTTTCATGCACAGTTGTGTTGTTCTTGGAGCGTCTTCTTTTTCGTTTTCGTTTTCGTTTTGGTTTTTAGTTTGCGTGGTTTGCTTAGTTTTCTGAATAAATTGGTTCGACCCCCTCATTCATACATTGGTGTTCAAATAGTCTGGTTTGGATTGGAAAAGAGTAGGAAAGCTCATGCTTAAGTGGTAAAGAGAGCTTGTTTTTGACTGTGGCCTATGCTTTGTCATGCCATGCTTGATATTGTTTTGGCTTTATGCTTAGTATTCTTTGCTGTAGCATGACTTGTTATAAACAATTGAGATTGCTTAATGTGTCTTGGATGAATCATGCATTGTTTTAGCATATTAAAACATAGTATAGTGGTATTCTCCTTTGATGTTTTATTTGGGTTGACTTGGCACATGCTCACACCATGATATGACTATATCAAGTCACCATAAGCCTTTATGATCCTTTAGTTTTCAACTTGTAGTATCACTTTATGCTTTGATCAATGATGTTTTGTCGCTCTGCATGATTATGGCCATTATTGCTCTCTTAGTTTGTCGCTCCCAGTCTTTTGCTAACCTCCACAACAAAGTATGAGTTCCACTCATGCATCCAACTCCCTAAACCAAGTTTTTCCAAAGAGTCCACCATACCTACCTACTAGCTTATGCTATTCCAAGTATATTCATGCTTTTGTTTACCTTCCACTTGTTATGAGAAAACTAGTGATTAAAGCTCTCATGAACTTGATGGCACACTTTACTTTTTGCCCTTGATAAACTTGAACCATTGGGTCCTTCTTTGTTGCGTATATGCTTGCGCTTTATAAGTTGAAATTAGCAGAACCATGTTTCATGGGGAACGCTTTCAACATTGCACTTGTACTCTGTACCCCGTTGATATCATGTTCTTTTGCTTACGGATCCCGGCGGTGTGAAATAGAAGTGGAACTTGTAAGATCATGGAGTTTGTATGTGTGTTAGAGAAACGCCTGGGCCACTAGCCTAAGACATGCCTAATCATGGTGGAAACTTGCAGAATCACCATAATGAGCACTCTATGAAGCATCCTCAATAAAAACCTATGCAGATAGCAAATAAAAAGATCGCTGATATGCTCATTGTCTGCTTGCCTTGTCATTTTGATTATGGGAAAGCTCCTGTATCATGTGCAAGGGGTACCCCGTTGGCGGTTCTTAATGATACACATATACTTACAATGACAAGAGCTTACTGGTGACTGAAGTTGAGTAGCATGAGGATCGGTCTTCGTAAGTAAGGGGCATGAGATTTTGGTCTATAACTTGTCAAGCATATCCTCTTAGTTCTGTCACTTTAACCTTAATCACCTTCAAGATGCTTATGATAGGGGCAATGAGAGATGAAAGCTATAAGTACCATAATTTTTGGAAGATCTTTATGAGACTTGAATCCCTACTTCCTTTTACAAAGGCTTTTCTTCCACCATTACATTGAGTCTCCACCTTCTATCTTTATGCACTACTTTGAGAGCATAGTGGACATTCTTAGTTCTATGTGAATTGTCCCAAGACTAGTTGATTGATGCATAACTTGTTATTGCTTGTTTGAAACTTTTGTATCTAGTCACTCTTATGAACTTTGAAGGTGTCCTATGCATTTATATTTGCTACTCTATTGAGGGACAAGCTGAATACTTTTATGCTATGTTTTCCTTATGTGAAACAAACAAAAGTCTTGCAAAGCATTGTTATTCATGAATCTTTTGTTTGTGCCTTTTCATGTTGCATCATAGTCTCTTTGCTTATTGCTAGAACTTTGTCTTTCATGTTATGATTGAAGTACTTTGATCCCAGATTTGAATGTTTTACAAATACTTTGATCAAGTTTATGATGGTGCATGTCACCTCAAAAATTATTCTTTCTTTTTATCACTTACCTTCTCGAGGACGAGCAGGAGTTAAGCTTGGGGATGTTGATACATTGCAAACGTATCTATAATTTTTGATGTTCCATGCTTGGTTTTATCCACTTTCTTGTGTTTTGTCCAAACTTTGGAGTACTTTTCATATGATTTCATGGACTGACCTATTAACAAGAGCCACAGTGCCAGCTGCCTGTTTTCTGCTGTTTTTGGTTCCATGAAAGTCAGAAAATGAATATTCTCGGAATTGGACGAGACAAAAGCCAAAGTGCCTATTTCACCCGAAGACTCTAGGACCCAGAATACGAGACAGAGAAGAGCCAGGGGGTGGCTACACCACCTGGTGGCACGGGCCAGGCCAGGCCGCGCCAGGGGGTGGTGTGGGCCCCCCCAGGCACCCCCTCGGTCTCCCTCTTCGCCTATAAGAAGCCTTCTGACCTAAAATCTTCGGGGGGTTCAACGTTTTTCCACAAAAAGTTCCGCTGTGCCACCGCCACCGAAGGGGAGATTCGACGGACAGAAAGTCTCTGTTCTGGCACCCTGCCGGGACGGGGAAGTGCCCGGAGCCATCTCCATCGATCCCCACCATCATCTTCATCGACCATCCATGTTTCCTCCATCTATGAGTGAGTAATCCCCCGTTGTAGGCTATGGGGATGGTAGGGATTGGATGAGATCGTTCATGTAATGGCATCAGATTGTTAGGGCATAGTGCCTAATATCTTTTATTAGTGCTTTATGACTTTGTTGCGACTTGTTGTGCTTAATGCTTGTCACTAGGGCCCGAGTGCCATGATTTCAGATCTGAACTTATTATTGATTCATCATGATAGTATTGTTTTGGGTCTTATCTACAAGTTGTATACACACGTCGTTGTCCGGAACCTATGGTCCCGAAGTGACAGAAATCGGGGTACCGGAAGGGAAAGGCTTTCATGTGAGGATCACATGTGTTCACAGAGTGTTAATTCTTTGCTCCGGTGCTCTATTAAAAGGAGCACCTTAGTTGCCAGTAGTTCCCTACAGGCCCCGCTGAAAACGGGCTGGCAGGACAAAATATGTTGTGCACGATTCTGCGATTCATTTACAGAAGGCTGCTTTGAGTACGGGATGGACTGATCACCCTACCCGCCTCTCACTACGCACTTTTGTACATCGAATTGGTGGATCAAGCAATTTCGCTCCGTCCACGCAAGTTCAAGGTGGCCTTATCTCTTGATACCTTTACCTTCGTCCTTTGTTCCCGGAGTGTTTTCTTGACGACCATGGACAATGACCCCTTGTTGGTGGTGTCGCCAATTTCAAGATGGAGCAAAAATATTGTTAGTGGTGTCGCGGGGATCTACATGAAGCGTGAAGATTCAGATCGCCGGCCTTCTTCCCTGTTGTTGGGTCCACAGCATAGAAAACAAAAAATTTCCTACAGTGTGAACTCCACGCCAAGATCTATCTACTAGGTACAAAGCAATGGGTGGACATACATCCAACGAGAACTTACCCTCGAAGACAACGGGTTTTGTTAACGAGTAGGAACTCGTGGTTGATGTAGTCATACACTTGCCGATCTCAAGATCGTGAGGAAGTCCAAGCAGGTTCGGCTCCAGCACGTCCTTCTAATCCAACTCCAGCACCACCAAGTCCAGCACCGCAAAGCAGTGGTGCATCCGTGATCGCACACACGTCCGGTACCCTGACAACCTCCGTCCCTCGCTCCAGCAAAGCAGCGGAAGCAGCAACTCGTTTCCAGATAAAGCCACCGGGAACATGTATCTCGCTAATCCAAGACCATGGGGAAATAATACTAGAGGGGGAGAGAGATCCTTCACAAGGAGGTGTGTTTGAGAAGTGAGGAGAGGGTGGCCTTTTAAAGGAGGAGGGGGGTGCCCCTCCTTCATGGCCGGGGCATGGAGGAGGTGTCTCTTCACCTCCTCCATTCATGTGGTGGTAACCCCTCCACATTGAAATGCCTCTTCACATTCCCTTTTAAAGTCTCCACTTTAAATGCATTAAATTTCTCCAAATTTAGTGCTCTCTCATTTAATAAAACTCTTTTATTATTTTTATTCAGAATTTTGTTAATTACTTTAATTAACAAACATTCACATAAAAACCCTTGCAACATTTCAATATTACATGCAGAACCAATTTCAGCAATTTCACCCGAAACAGTTTCGGTGTCTATTGAAATAATTCCAGCGCTTTCTTAAATCTTTATCTGAAACATATTTGCTCCAAATGGTGTCGGTATCCCTTAAGTGTGTCACCCTACGGTTCGCAAATAATGCAGACTTGATCGAGACCCCTCTCCGATCAATAATCAGCAGCGGGACCTGGAGATCCATACTGACTCCTACACATTCAACGATGACTTCTGTGATCGTGAGAACCTTTAACGCTAGTAACTAAATCCCTTTGTCTCGCGATATATTACATGTCCGAGATTCGATCATCGGTATCTCCATACCTAGTTTGATCTCGTTTCCGACATGCACTTTTTTCTTGTTCCCGTGATATAACATTCTAGTGATCACATCACTTGCTTGCAAGCTATCTTAATGTGATATCACCGAGAGGGCCCAGAGTATATCTACCCGTCATCGGGATTGACAAATTCTACTCTTGATCCATGAGCCTCAACATAACACCTTCGTAGCACTGAACCCATCTTTATAGTCACCCTGTTACGGTGTGACGTTTGATGTTATCAAGATACTCTTCCGGTGTTAGCAATTAACATGATCTCATGGTCTAAGGATAAAGATTACTTCGTATGATGTTATAGCAATATAAACATAATTACTTTGATCGTAATGCTATACTTCGGATGAATGTTCATCACATCATTCCACCAACGTTGTGACCTTGTTATTAACAACATCCAATGTCCATAATCAGGAAACCTTGATCATCTTGTTAATCAACGAGCTAGTCTATAAGAGAGGCATAACTAGGAACCATTTTTCTTTATTAAACACACATGTATTGACGTTTCCGATCAATACAATTATAGCATGCAAAATAAACATTTATCATAAACATGGAATAAGATAATAACCACTTTATTATTGCCTCTCGGGCATTTTCCCTTCACCTGTACCATGAGGCGGATCTCGAGGGCGAGATCCATTGTTAGTGGTGTCGAATTGTAGCACCCCGATAAAACCACTACTAGAAAATTGCTGTGGTTTTGTGCTTTGCATCATCATGACCGCATGCTCATGTCATCATGCCACATTGCATTTGAGCATCGTCATGTCACCCTGCATTTTTGTTTGCCTAAAAATATTTTATAAAAGCCTATCTTGGTTTTCTAAACATCCGCTTCTTTATTTCAAAATACAAACCTCGGTCTTTTCCGGATCTTTTATTTGACTAAAAACTATTTACTAAAGTATTTTAAAATAAAGATAAAAAAATTAAAGTATTTTAGGGGAGGCAGCCGGCTAGGCCCAAAGGGCCCAACCAGCCACCTACTACCCATCCTATCCAAACCCTAATCCTAGCCCGCACGCCACACCTACCCTAGCCAGCACCCCACACACGCACACACGCTGCAACACGTGCAGCAAACCAACCGGCCGCTCCCGCCTGGCCCCACATCAGCCTGTGCCGACAACCCCTCTCGGGATCTCAGCCGAGGATCCGGTCCCCACCACGCGCCCCCTCTCCCTCATCCTTTTCCACCTACCCCCAACGTGACCCAACTCCCGTCTCTCGCTCGCGTCCGCCTCCCCATCGAGTGAGCCGCCGCCAGCGGTCTCTACACGAGCCCCTCCTCTTCCGCGCCTCCCCGCGTGGCGCCGCTACATCGAGCCCAGCCACCGCCGCCACGGACGGCCTCCGTCTGCACCGCGACGTTGACCCGCCCGAGCTCGCCACCACCATGAACCCTGTCGCCGACCTTCCCTGTCCTCGCTGCCCCGAGCCCCGCGTGCGTGACCTCGACGGCCGTCACCACCGTCCCCCTCGCAGCAGAGCTCCTCGACGCCCGGAGCCGCCACACATCGTGGTGCCTCTCCCCTGGGCCTCTTCAACCTCCACCGTCGAGCCGCTCCGCGCCGGCCTCCGCCTCGAGCGCCGTAGCGTGCCCTTCTCACCTAGCCAAGGACCGCCGCCAGTAGCCTCCTCCTCGGCCCCAGAGCGCGTGCCTACCACCGCTCGTCCTGAGCCGGAGTTCACGCCCCGCCGGCCCTGCACCACTCTCTGCTAGCGTCGTTGCCCTGCCTCGGCGGAGCCTCGTCACGCCGCTGCTCCCGGCCGCCAAGCTCCGACACCACCCACCAAGCGCCGGCCTCCCTGCTCGCGGGCGTGGCCCCTGCAGTAGCCCGGCCGCCTCTCCTTCGACCACCTCTGCGCCTCCTCGAGGGCGTGCCTGCGCGCCCTCGACCTGGGCCGCCTCTCCGCCTCATGTTCTCCGCCCCCTGTACGTCCTCGCCCGCGTCGCGGACCTCACTGACACCGCCCCTATCCGCCTCCCGCTCGCTCTGCTGTTTGGTCCCGCGAGCCGAGCCAGGTTCCGCTCGTTGCATGCTACGAGGTGACATGCGCGAGTGGCACAAGCAGTCCCACGGGCAACATGTTCGGCTGGTCCAAGCCGTTGTTGGCGGGGAAAAGTTTGGGTCGTGGTCTTGAGTTAACATGCACCACCGAGCCCTCCATGTTCCGCAACCGATCCTCGTCATACAAGAACGACCCCAAACCAAGATCGCCTCAACCACCGACAAGATCTCCGATCCGACCCATTGGCAAGTTCGCCTCGAGGAGCCGCATGAACCGAGGATTCCGACAAGTTCTTCTGCGCCGACAAGACCGGCTCGATGCCGACGGTTTTGATGGTTGAACACGGTGCCACCCAAGACCTCCGACACGGGAAGGCCCAAGTCCTTCGAGGCGAAATCGACAAGATCCACACGGAACAACAAGATCTACTTCGCGGGCACCGAGCGTCAAGATCGCCTTCACGAGGAAACCACAAGTACTCCTTCCCGGATGCCAGACCCGGATCTGAAGACCGCCAAGATCGCCACCGGAACGCCAAGTTCTTCATCCTGAACGCCAAGACCGACCCGATACGCGGACCCGACAAGATCTTTGCGACGACAAGATCGACACCGACCAGGGCGAATCCGATGCGCCCCTGATGCCAAACCAAGTCCTTCTCGGAACGCCAAGCTCTCTTTCCATTGTTCGAGACCGATCCCGTCGAACTGTTCCCCCCGTCGAACCCTGTCGAACCCCGAACGCCGGAACCAAGATCTTCCGAACACAGATGTGTGACCCTAAGCCTCTATTTTTATAATATGACATATACCTGTCGCATCATTAAATCATCATGCTTGCATACATGTCATCTGGTGGGTTGGGTTAAATAGTCGATTCACCTAAATTAAATATGGAGTCTATATGCGGGCTATTCTAGTCTTATTCCGGACTCCATTTAAATTTGTGTAGCGAACCGATACCATGTTTTGCCTTGTTAAGACAACATTTAAATTGCGAGGTAAACAACTGAACCACTTAATTAATTGTCGGGACCTCGGTTCCGCTTAATACTGCCAATTGCACCGCATCTGCATCATATCATAATCATGCCGGATCTTCTGCCATAGTATTAAATATTGCACCCGGTGTTTCTTCTAGTGTTTGCTTCTTCGCGGATTAGGCCGATGACTTGATGCGAGTATCGACAAGTTCTTCGGATAATGTATCTTCGGCAGTGTTTCCCAGGCGAGCATTCTCCCCCTTTCTACCTATTTTGCATTTATAGTCTTTATTTCCTCCTATTGATCTATTGTTATCCGTGTCGTGATGCTTAGTGTTCCGTACCAGATATAATCCGTGCAGCCTTTATATTGCCTTGGACACTTCCTATTACCTGTTGTTTGGTAGATAGATGGCCTTGCGAGTCGTAGTCGCTTGCTCAGGTGCGCTCCCGTGTCGTGAAGTACCACACAGTTGTTGGAATGTTGTCATATGCTTTACGGTGGAGAGGATCATGAGTTTAAATACAACTATTAAATTGCCAGATATAACTAATGCAGAGGCATCGGTGGCCAATAGATGTTATTTGGTTTTTCCATGCTCACTTGTGTCATGTAGGACCCCGAGTACTTGATACCTGTTCCTTGACTATTCACACTATCCAGATCCGGGAGAGTCTATGAATCCCCCTTATCTAGAGCTTGACTCATTCTTATTTCTTGGGGCCACAAACTAGTTTGGGGTTTTATTACTATCTTGTACCTATGCCATGCTTTACCGCTTTATTTAAGATTGTGCGTGGAGCACCTGTAGTGTTTTTGATCGTGACACGTTTTCGCTGTATCGACAAGCCCAGTCACACTTTTGGGTTCCCAGTCATTTACCGCTGTCCACACAAACCCTGGGTCCGTCTCGGAGCCGGCCAACTTCGTCGCGGGTAGCTTAGTGGGGTGGCCCCCTGAAATATTTTATGAATCCTATGATTGCTTTGTCATGAAAGCCTCGTTGGGTTTTGATTTGGTTTTTCCGAGGTTGATCCTGTGTGTGTGTTGCTATTTGTGCAACCCTGCAGGGTAAATCTTTCTGAAAGCCGTGTCCGCGGTTATGGACGACTTGGAGCACAGTTTCTCAATCATAGACAAGCATACCTAAAGTAGTGCTGTAAATATGACTTAATATGTGACTAGTAATCAGCTTCACTACAATGGAATGGATACTAAAAGTGCCAACAACTGGTGGAACTGGTGTGTATCGTGTCATGTTATACCTTCCTAGTAAGTATCGCAAGTCAAATGGAATGAAATAAAAGTGCCAACAACTGCTGGGTTTGGGATGTCACATGCTAATTGTATCTGACTAGTAAGTACTGCAACTACAAATGAATGGTTAACTAAAACTGCCCACTACTTATGCTATCAGGATGACTCATGCTATCTATATTTGACTAGTAAGTGCTTCAACTATAATGGAATGAATAAAACTGCTAACTGTGTGAGTTCCTCGGTTTGACTTCCTCGTTTGGTCTTGAGGGGGAATACCAGGATGGGTATGATTGGTGTTAGTATCAGGTTGGTTCCAAATAGGTATTTCTTACCCCTCTCTAATAGTCGATAGTTATATCGAGTCTCTATAGGTTGTATAGTGCATGCTTTGCTGCCGCTTCAGTCCACCATACCTATGTAGGAGAGAGCCGCATAATTCTAGCATCGCCGTGTACTGGCCTCAGTACTGACCGCTCCCTTTTTCCTTTGCCCTTTGTCGGAACCCCTTTTGTGTTAGAAGGTTTGAGATCGACGTCGTTAGCAGGGTTACCCTTCCGGCTTGGCCTGGGCAGGGTTATGGACGCAGTTGGTTATTCTTCAGGGCTCCTAGCCCCATTTGCATCTTATCCATACTCGGATGCTGTATCGTTTTCAAGGTGATTTGGATCTTTGTATTGTATATCTGTATTCTTGACTCATGGAGTCGTGTTGTATATATATATATCTGTTTGTGGGTTCGATCGTGGACTAATGTGTAATGGTATTACTTTGTTTTCCACCCGCACGCAAGTGCCTGGTGGGCGTCCTTGAATCGTTTCTATGCGGGTTTGGCGGGAATCACTAAGATCTGCATAGGGCCGATTCGAGGGTGTTACAGATTGGGATGGTCTTCGTGAGAGCGATCCGCAAGTAGGTTGTTCTGCGGCATGATTGGCCACGCTTGCTCTGGACAAACTGGCAACACCGGGCGCTCCCCTGTTGCGAGTGTCACGTCTCACGAGTTCAGTGGGCCACATCCCAGTGTCACGTCCCAATTACTTCTCTTCCTCCCCGTACTTCTCTCCCTTACCCTCGAAGCCACTTTCCCCACTTCACTCCCATCCTGCTGTAGCCGCAAGCCGACGGCTCCTCCATCCCAATCCCCTCTCCGGCAGCCACCCCCCACCCCTCTCACCATGGGTTGAAGGGGAGACGGCGAGGAAACGCGTCGTGACGACAGGGACGGTGATTTCGATGTGAGTCGTCTCATCTCTATTTCTATCATTTGTGGCCAGTTATCTATTTTTTGAGCTTGATCTAATCTGTTTACTCATGCGCGTATGATGTGTTAGGCCAACCAGACGATGTATGAGACAGTCCTCTAGTACGTAAACATGGATATGTGCCCGCTAAATTTGTAGCCTTCGAAGGACGAAACGCAGGCAGGAGGTTTCTACGGTGTCAAGGACATCGTGCAATGATGCAAGGCGGAAGTTGCGGTGTTGTCAAATGGGTAGATCCAGAGTGGCCCAAATCGATGCAGAAAACGCTGGACAAACTATGGGAAATGACTATCGAGTTGAAAGAATCCGTATTCAGCTCACTTCTTGACAGTGTTGAGATGAATCTATGGGAACCAGTTGACACGAGCAAGCATAAGCGAGATCTCAGGTGGGTGTAAGACAAGGTTATCAAAGTCGAGAAGGAGAGGGATGCGGTGTTGGCCCTGAAGGCTAAAGCAGAGCAAGAACTGACTCAAGCAAGGAACGATCTCCACCAGGCCAAAGTCCTGCAGTACACAACTACGAGTATTGACAAGTGCATGAGGAAAAATGCAGAGAAACAATTGAAGCTGTGCAAGGAAGATGCTAAAAGGAAGGAGTAGACAATTCGATCCTTGCTCTCGCAGGAAGATGCGCATCGGGCCAAGATTAGGAAGATCAAGGAGATGTGTGATAACTAGTTCTATTTAGCTTAAGCTCCGTGCATTTTTAAGTTATAATATTTGTACTTGTTGACCTAGCGGTCTGATCTATTGGTCCCGGATTCCAGGGAGGAAAAAAATTGCTCTGACCCCGCATTAATTTGTGGAAAAATTTGTTATTTAGATCAATTTCTGCCTCGATTTAGATCTCTGTCCATGATTGGGAATGTAACTGTGGACCAAAGACACCTTTTCTACTAGTGTATTCTGACATTGGTGGTTTGTTTAAACGTAATCTACGTAGATTGTGTCGCATGGAAATGGCACAACCACAATTTATAAATTGGAAGCATGTACACCCGGTTACTGGAGATCCGGGAGCTTCGCCAGATGTAGGGGATGCAGGAGCAAAGAGGCGGTGAGATAGATGGGCTCAAGATTAGGCCAGAAAGTGGTACCCATTTCCTCCTCATCTGGGCATTATCGGTGAGAACATTGTTGTTTATGTTGCCACGTCATTGTGCAGCATCTGAAATAAGTTGCTCCTTCGTGGAGTGTGGCAGCTTAAATAATTTATTTATGTGCCACTTACATTCCATCGTATTTGGAGACCTCCTGCCCCTCAGCAATCGTGGAACCGGTAGATCCTTGTTTTCAGATAGCAGTGGCACAATCACAATTTCGGATTCAACTACTAACTCGGGCGTTTCCAAATCCTAAGTCATGGTACATATTACTCAGAGAACATGGGTAGATTGTTTCGCCCAGCAACGTGCCACACACAGAGCGATCAGAATTTAATAGAATTACATATATAGGTTCAATTTCAACACATTACTATGCATCTTCATTGCCAGCAGCCTTCTTCCGCATCCTGGGTGCCAAGCCTTCATGTCCAATGGCTTCTTCATTTCCTGCCTTCTTCCTCTTCCTCGGTGCCAATTTTCTTAGCTTCACGTACTCTGCATCGCCGGGACAATGGGCACCAGAAATCGTGTCCAGCATCATCTTTCCACTCGTTTTTAATTTCTTCGGGCAGAAGCTGCATAACTGCCCAATATCTACAGAGTAAATAAAAAAAATTACAATTTAGCACAAACATGCGAACCCCAAGAGACCTTCGCTTACCAGGTGCTAATTGGGTTCGAGCAACCACCCTGTCCAAGAATAGAAGGGCAACTCCCAATTGCAGCAGCTGCCACATCCAGTACATCACATTTCAGCTCAAACAGGGCAGCCGAAGCATACCTTTTCATCAACCCAATTAGCTGACTGTCACACGTTATAGGAACCATGATGCCACGTTCATCCATGAAGCTAAACTTTGCAGTCTGCTTCGGCCATAATTCAACATGATTACGCAGAGCAGCAACCATACCAGATATAGTGTAGATCTGCGCAGGCGCTTCTTCCATCGTGAAACAATGGTGTCCATACCTCTTGCCCTTAGAGTCATACCTATAGAGGGCTACCGTAACCAGGTAAGGGGGGTCTGCGCAGATCCCACTTGACAGAAAACTGTGGACAAAATATGTTTGTCAGCGATGGGCTAACAAACAATTTGAGGTTCAGTAGCCACCTAGCAGTTGTAACTAGTGCGAATAGCAAAGAGAAGGGTAGATCACCCACTTGTAGAAAAAACTTCTTCTTTCTTGATACTAGGATCTGCCATCCTCCGAGCTACTCGTCTCGTCGGCGGCGGAGGCGGGCTAGAGCCTCGCAACAGTGGCTACGGCATGCGCCATTCGAGCTTGGTATCAGCAATTGGGCGTAGCAACTGGGCGCAACAACTTGGCCTCGGAAGTCAAATGTCCGAAGGGATCGTCCTGCCTGGAGGGTGGATTCCGACGCCGCCGGTGCTAGAGGAAAGCTGGGAATGGATTTGTGAAATTGGTCAACGCATCCAATCCACTTAGTTGCTCGATTTTCCTAAGAGGTTGCCGCGTTGGCGCCCGCGTCACGGAAAGATAACCGACATGTGGGTCCCGACCGTCTACTTCACGGGGCGGTTTAATGGAATGTTTGTATTTGACAGGGGTGAGATGAGTTTGCCTCGAAATGGCCCCTCTCAGTAGTTGGTAGCCCAACTTTTCAAAACGCGGTAATTTCAGGAAACTTAGGTACCGCCCTGCGCTGGCCTGCCAACTTTGGTACCGCAGACGAACAAGCCCGATCCATAGGGTCTCTCGTATGTGGATAGTGCGAATAGTCAAGGAACAGGAATCAAGTACTCGGGGTCCTATGGGAAACAAGTGAGCTTAAATAACCAAATAGCAGATAATGCTCATCGGTGCCTCTTTTATTATTTATCCCATTACTACTCAGGTTAAGTTGTATAGATACCTCGTTATCCGAAGACTCACACAAACCCTACACATGCAATTCTACGACTCGCATGGTTCAAAACAACTCCTGCAGTAATAGCTCATGGGATTGAGGTATAAGCTTCGGTGGGGTTTAAAAGTAAAGGCTATGCAATACTTGAGATTTAATTTAATGCAATCGTGACTCAATGATGCAAGAGTAAGATAGAAGCATAGGTACTATATGTATGCAAGCAAGGGGAATTGCTTGTCTGGCAGTTCGGTTGAGGAATAAGAAGGATCCGAGTAAAACTTCTGTGGTTCCTGGTATTCTCCTTGCTCAGTGTCTGCGAATAAAACCAAACACAAAAGGGCCAAAATAAATACATATTTCCTGGAGACATATGCAACAAGCAAACAGGGTGTATCATGATGGGATGATGCCCAATTGCATGCTATAACATAGCATGGGAGGGGTAAGTTTTGAAAACAAGAAATAAGCACTTTTATTAATTATTTGGTCAAGTTTTACTTGCATAAACCATTCAGGTTTTAATTATTTATATGATGCATGCTTCAATTCATATCACAGTATGCATAGTGAGAACGGTCTTGTCGCGCTGATTGATTTAGACATATTATTTGACGAATTTGGATTTACAGAATTAAAGTTATGGATTTATTAAGAAAAGGCATTTATTGGCATTTAAATAATCTTAAAATTTTAAATCATCCAAAAAATATTTTGGATGACATATTCATAATCCTCATATTTTAGTTTCATAAACCTTGCAATAATATCATATTTATATGATGCATGACACGGCGAAGATGCGATGCAACTAGGCAATATTAAGAGGAATCTGAATTCCAATAATTATTTATAAGGTTCAAGTTATTTAGGTACCCGCAATTTTGATGTTGTATTAACAAGGCAAAACATGTCACCGCGGTTCACTACACAAATTTAAATAGAGACAATATAAGGCTAGATTTGCCCGCATCTGGTCTCCATATTTAATTATAAGGTGAAAAAAAAAGTAACCCCAATCAATAAAATATGTATGCAAATATGTACAATTTATATGCAACAAGCGATTTGTCATATTATAAAAATATGGGTCTCAAAGAGGGGATCACATTGGGGTTTGACGATCTTAGTTCCGAGGGTTCGGCGGGGTTCGGGCGCGGTGAGATCGGTCTTCGAACTCCGGGAACTGGGTCTTCGGACTCCGAGAACTAGGTCTTTGGATCCGGGAAGGAGAGCTCGGGATCTTCGAGGTGTCGGTGGGATCGGTTTCGAGTCTTCGGATCTTCGGACATCCGGGCTCAGGGTCTTCGGAATCTCGGCGTCTTCGAGTCCAGGTAGAAGATCTTGGGTTCGACGAGAGGTTCAGGTCCCGTGAAGGAGGCCTTGGCGTAACTTGGCGTCGATCTCGGTCAAACGGATGGCAGCTCGAGAGGATCTTGAAAATTTGTCGATGGTCCTCTTTGTCTAATTTGTTGGACTTACTCACTAGGAGACCTTGGTCGGCAACTACTTGTCTTGAACAGAACAGGAGATCTAGTGATTGCAGTACACAAAGAACATGGCCGTGCTCCGTGGAGGAGTCGTGCGGGGCCGTGTCTACGAGTAGCAGATCCTAAAAGAGGATGTCGGCCCGAACTGGAGGAGACCGTGCAGGTTCTTCAAGGCGTCTTTGGAGCGGTACCTGCAAGGAACAGAGGCACCCACACGAGGCAATCGTCAGCCCAGGGACTCGGCGAGGCAGAGGAGCCTGAGGAGCTGCCTGCGGCGACGTGACGCAGTGCAGCGGACGATGGCGGTTTGCAGCAAGGAGGGACCCGACGGTGGCAGGAAGGAAAGGCGGCGGCACTCCGTTGAAGGGCGGCCTGGGGAGGATACGAGGGCGGCCGGAGGCAGCCAGGGGGCGGCGCTGCAGGACAGAGCGAGGGCCGCAGAGCAGAGGAAGACGACGAGGGACAGTGAGACGAGGCGGGTTGCAGGGGCACGAGACGGGATGGGATCCGCGGGTCCCTGGTGGCCGGAGCTTGGTTAAAGCGATGACCTAGCTCATCCTTGCATCTGGTGGCACTAGGGCAGGAGGCGGCGGAGCTTGACGGTGACCGGGAGCAGACGTAAAACTAGGGGCGGCGCGATGGCGCTCACACGGGCGAAGGCCGACGCGGTGCCAAGAGGGACGAGCGGCAAGGGAGGCGCGGTGGTGAGCCGGGTAAGAGGGGGTCTCCTGGAGGCGGAGGGCGCCTGCGGCGGCGTCGCTCGAGCGAGAGGCCAGCGAGCGGAGATGGAAGGCGAGCGAGGTAGGTGGTGGGGGGAGAGGGGATCGAGAGAGCGGGGTCACAGGGTGGGGCCGGGCCAGGCCTCGCGTCGATCGCGTGTGGGATGGGGCGGTTCTGTACGCGGGGGTGGGGAAACGACATGGCGAGGGGGTCCGCGGGGTGTGAATCGTGTCGATCGTGGCAAGCAGGGTGTGGCTGGTTTTGTGGTGGACCGGGTGTGGTTGGTAGCGGGTTGGGGTAGTTTTAGGGTTTTGTCTTGCAGTGGGGTGGTAGGTGGCTGCGGGTTGGGTTTTAGGCCTGGCCTGGGGCTCCCTCCCGATAAAACTTTTATTATATATATTTAAAAGACTATGTAATTAGTTTTTAGGTAAATAAAAATCCAGGCAGGTCCGGAGTTTTAATTGGAAGTAAAGATGGAGATATTTAGAAAACAAAGTAGACTTTTAGGAAAATAGTTTTAACCAAACAATATGCATGCAAACATGACGATCCTCAAATGCAATGTGGCATGATGACATGAGCATGCGAGGTGCAATAAAAGACATGTAGCAAATAGCAATATATAGACTAGTCAAGTAGCATTGCAATTGTTAGGCAATTGGGATGCTACACCGGGCTGGCAGGTCACGTGGCCGCTTGGCTATTCTGCCGGTTAGCATATGTTTTTCCCTTATTCTTTTATTATTTTTCTGTTTTGACAATTCCTTTATAACTTTTTCTCTATAACTCCAAATGAGCTTAATTTTGTTTCTAAATTTTTTTAAAATTCAGTATATCATCATAGGATCCTTTTTGTAGCATTTTCTCTAGTTTTGAAAATATTGGATTTATATAACCATGTTGTACTCTTATAGAGTATTTTGGTAATTCAAAATATGGTTTTATAAATGGGGTTTTAACTTAAGAATTTGCATGAATGCAATGATGTAAGGATCATGAATGCAAGGCAAGCACAGTGCTTTGGATTTGTTCAAACTTCCCAACCAATGTGATAATCATGCTAATCCACTTCTTTTAGTGTGGCTTAGTAAAATTTCAAACAAATCATTAAAAGTGTCTTTTCATTCAAAAGTTTTAGTATGATCAAAAAATTCAATCAATTTATTTTATTTATTTTAACATTCCAAAATTACGAAAAAATTGGGATGTTATAGACTACCACCCTTAAAAGGAATCTCGTCCTTGAGATTCGAGAAGGCTCGAAAGAAATAGGTTCAGGTTAGACTATGGTTCTACCACCCTTAAAAGATTGTATTTCTTAGGTTCTCTAGGAGGGGTCACTTTAGGTTGTTGATTTGTAGATTCATTCACACTAACATGATTCAACATAGCCCGATGGACGGATTGGGCTTCTTTCCATTGCCATTTCTATTGCCACCGCCATTCTTCCTTTTCTCAGGAAAATCTAACGCGTAATGCCATGTTTCACCACAGTTATAGCATGTCACCTAGCTAGGATCTTTCTTGGGCTTCTTGTCACTGCTACCTCTATTACCACTACCATAGCCCTCCTTTGCTGGATGCTTATAATGAAGTACTTGTCTTAGATCTTCTTGATCTCCACCATTACCGTCATTGTTTTCATCCTCTCCACCCATATTCTTCTGCTCTGGCCAATCAATAGCATAATTCCCAAGATTGCGACACTGGAAGCATATGACATTGCTTAGATTCTTCCTCTTCTTTAGTAAGGACAACATGTCTTGTAGTTGTTCTTCATGCTCTACCTCAACATTCGGAAACGTTGATCATTTCCTTGAGCTAGTTTGGGGAAGGTGATCATTCCTTTCATATGTCGAGTATCATGAAGTGATGACTTTTGGTGTGCTGTCTAGAGTCTTGACTCTATCTCTAGCCCTTGTCGCAGACTTTGTTTCCTCTAAGAGCTTCATGGGGCCTTGGTGCATTCCGTCTTTGACTTTCTTATTCACTTACCATCGGATAGAGGTGACACTGAGAGGGGTTGTGGTTGGTTCCCTCACACAAGAAGCATGTAACTTTACAGGTGGGGCATTCCTCAGAGGGGTGACTTGCTTCATAGTTGGTTCACTCACCATGATGCTCCTTGGAGGTGTGTCCTATTTCCCCATAGATTCTACAAGCTAAATGTTTTGGGACTTCAACTTCTTGGGCTTTTGATATCCGAGTGACAAGACGAGATTGTAGTTGAACCACTTTAAATTCTTCCCAAGATATCATCCCTTGATGATCACCAATAGTGTTTTGCATCTCCCACCAGGTTGCAGCGTCCTCCTTTAGGAATTGGGTGGCATAATGAACCATTCTATTAGCGTCAATATTGGCATCCTTCATTCTTCCCTCTATCTTGTGCATCCACTTATTTGCATCGGCATGGCTCATATGCTTGGAGAAGTTGAGTTCCTTGTCGTGTTTGTTGATATGGTCCATCTGTCGAGTTGATCGAGGTTTAGAGTAGGAACAAATCGAGTATAGGAGAAGAAGAATAACCCATACAAGCAACTTTATTTTTGAAAAATAGGTTTTATTTGTTGATCTAACAAACCATTAAAAAGACAACATACAATTCTTCGCTTCTACATTGTAGTGAAATCTATCTGGATTTGGTTCCCAACAGGTCACTTGGAATCTTCGTGGCTTGGAGTCTCCAAAAGTCTTTGTGCTCTTGATAGTCTTCATGTTCTTCATATTCTTCAATCTTTCAAGGTCTTTAGTTAATAACCTTGACTTAAGGTCTTCGAAGTCTTTGGTACTTGTAACTTTGAAGTCTTCAATTCTCATAGCTTCAGCCTTGGAACATCTTCTGTGGAGGTCTTCAAGTCCTGACTTGAGCAAAATGTTGAGATGATCTTCTTTGGAAAGGTAGTTTTGAGAGAAGTTTCATATTGAAGTGCATAGTGGTCAATTCTAATGTTGAAAACAAGAGACTTAATAATTTCAATACACCAAAGATAGTTGATGAGAAGTATGAGAGTTTTCCAAAATATCTTAGAAAATATTAATCCTAAGATTTTTCCAAGGCTAGGGTCACGATGTACAGTCAACTTATGCTCTCATACCATATATAGTGACCTTGGATCAATAATGATCCTAAGTCCACATGATTAATATGATAGTCCCTAGATCATTAGCTAGAACTCATAGTCGATGAAATATCATGTAAAACAAAAGTATTTAAATCGAATAATCTAGAATTTACATTATTACAACAGAAGCGAAATACTACAACTTGGAGTCCCATCAATGCCACAGGCTGGTTGAGTGAAGCCCCACAATTCTAGCACACCTTTCAACGATCTCCAAACTCTGCACATGAAACATGCAGCAAAACGAGTTGGTCAATACCTTGAATGTATTGAAAAATTACACCACGAAGGAAAGACTTGGCTATCTCTACATGCATAAGGCTGACAAAAGGGTTGTGGTTTATTTGGGTAAAGCCAATTTTATAAGTCAAGTAGAAGAGAGAAAATCGTTTATCCTACTTTGTAAACATTCGATAAGTAATATTGGGTTGAGCGGAACAAAGATATTACACACCAAGTATCCAACGCTCACCCTAACACTTGGATATTACACACCAAGCCACTTGCATATTACACACCAAGTCCCAAAAACCCACCTATTAGTGAAATTACACATGTCATAGGGTTTGAAAACTTTTGTTTAAAAAGAGAGAGGAAATCCTTCAGAGGGTCCATCCTTCAGATGCTCAAAGTTGTTATTTCTCTGTGAACACGGCTAATCGATCATATGGATTACTCTCGATAATTTGCACAGTTTACCCACAATCCAGGATCAAGTACTTTTACAAACAAGACCATGGCAAAGCTTTCCCTTAGTAACCCCTCTACCTTCCGGATCCACCCGTGCTAAAAATCCTCTTAGTGGTGGTACCTAGGTGAGGTTTCCCACTAAGTACTAGGCCAAGACAGAGCCCATATGTATTGTGGTTGCACTAGAATCTTCTGAATTATGAAACATGACATACTTCTTTTATCCTGGCCGGTCTTCCTCCACCAAAATTCAACTCATTCTCCCGACAACCAATCTTCTTAGAAGAAAACTTAGATTTATTTTGAAGTAGACTTTGAGAGGAAAAACTTCGCTTAGAGATCATTTATACTTAGAAAAAATTCTATCTTTGAACCCCCCCCCCCCATTGGTATTTTTATATAGCATAGCACAAGCATAATACTTAGAAAAAAATAGGATTCCTATTGTGAGTGGAAAAATCCTAAGTATAGAGCTACTCATGGCATACTAAAAAAAACATCGCACATGCAAAATATTTCTAAGTAATTCTACCAAAAACATCCTACACATGCATACTACATACTCTTTTGAAGGTAAAATAATGCATAGTATAAAATCATGGGACAAGGATATGAACAAAGGTGTCACTTGCCTTATGTTTGTATTGTGAGTGATGATTATATTCCTCCGTAGAAAACGCACTCTCCGAACAATCTAACGCAAGGACTAGTAATTCAAATCGAAACAATTGCAAACATACAATACAACAATGATGATCAAATGCATGCATGATGATTTAATAAGTCACAATGGTTATATTTAGTTCTTTGAACACTAGAATACCACATGATGCATAAGAAAAAATCAGTTAATGCATTTAAAACAATTTATTAATAAAACTATATTGATTTAAATAAGGTTCAACTCGCTTTAACTCAACTTCTATTGTTTTCGTAATATTAAATTGTGAAATAAATACCACTGTATAGATAACTCAATTTGGAGCCAGCGGCTGCAAAAATAATTTGAATATCGTCTTATATAATTAAAATACTCTTATAATGCAAATTAGGCTTTCTACAAGACTATCAGATAAAACAGTGTCAAATAATTTTGTGTATATTTTTTCTCGATAGATATGATAAAAGGTAGAAATTTGGTTTACTAAATTTGGAGTTATAAATAATTTTCTATGATTTAATTACCAATTAAGAGAGTTTAAATTACTTAAAAATAAAGCTTCAACGAAAGTCAAATCTAAACCCATATAAGTTTGTACACAAAATTAGGAATCTTTTGATATATTATTTGTATTTTTCTGGGTTGTAGTTATTTTTTTACAATTTAAATACTACAAACGTCTATTTAACCATTTAACTAAATATAGAAAAACTATGCAATGAAAATTAGATCCGATCATGAAATAGTGTTCTATGCTAAATTCACTTTCCAACAGTATATTATATGTACTTTCTGGACATATATTCGATTTTATATGAATTTTAAAAGTTCTGATAATAATTTGTATCTTTTCCTATTATTTCAATTAACAGGGAAAATTCTGAAAATATACCGTCGACGTGGCGTGATCTGATTCGTGAGGTGCTGACATGGCAGCTGACTGTGCTACTGGCGGAGGGTTGACTCGGCACGACACATGGCTGGATCTGGTTGGGTGATACCCCTTCAGCTTCGGCTTCTAATCTGTATCGTTGATGGGCGATCGGACAAAGGGGAACAAAAGCTTGCTCTCCTCGACGATGTGCGGCGGCCGGCGTCGGCGGGACGGTGACGGCAAGCTCAGACTTCGATGGTGGAGTGGTCTCTAGCGCTCGACGGTGACGAGGAAGTAGTGTACGTTGACCAGGCAAGGACGGCAATATCGATGGTGACCACGTAGTCGTGTTTGGCTTCCTGGAAAGGCTACACACGAAGGATCGAGGCGATCGACAATGACGATGCTCCCGCATGCAATCTGTGGAGCTCTAGTGCTCCTACGAGAGAGAAAAGAGGTTAGGGAGAAGCGGTGAATCACGGAAGAGGTCTCGACTGAGCAGGTAGATTGGGAGCGACAGAAACCTTGACTTCCAAGCTTACTCGAAGCTCTAATGGCGGCGGAAGGGTGTAGATTGAATCGGCGGCTTGGTTCGGTGGTTTTGCGAAAAGATTACATGGGACAGGGCGGCGGAATTTATAGAGGGTTTTTCTTGCGCAAGGGGCAACACAAAACAAATGGAATCGATTCGATTTTGATGGGATTTGGTTCGGGATCAGGAGGAGTTCATGTCGACCATGATTTAGTCACGAGGAAGGGGATGGCACGTTGGGTCCCACACGTCAGTGAGTGGAAGGGCTAAGCGGGCTATAGGCTGAAGTTGGGCATGCTGGGTCGATTGCGGCTTGTTGCATGTTGCTCGCGCGCGGACAGGAAGGATAGGGAGTGGGCTACTAGTGGGCCACAAGACCGCTTGGCTATTCTGCCGGTTAGCATAGGTTTTTTCCCTTATTCTTTTATTCTTTTTCTGTTTTGACAGTTTCTTTATAACATTTTCTCTATAACTCCAAATGAGCTGAATTTTGTTTCTAATTTTTTCTAAAATTCAGTAGATCATCATAGGATCCTTTTTGTAGCCTTTTCTCTAGTTTTGAAAATAGTGGATTCATATATCCTCGTTTCTTTTCTTGTAAAGTATTTTGGTAATTCAAAATAGGGTTTTATAAATGGGGTTTGAACTTAAGAATGCAAGGATGTAAGGATCATGAATGCAAGGAAAGCACAATGCTTTTGATTTGTTCAAACTTCGCAACCAATGTGATGATCATGCTATTCCACTTGTTTTTGTGTGGCTTAGTAAAGTTTCAAACAAATCATTGAAAGTTTCTTTTCATTCAAAAGTTTCAGTATGATCAAATAATTCAATCAATTTGTTTTATTTATTTCAACATTCCACAATCAGGAAAATTTTGGGATGCTACACTAACAGGGTTCACACACTTAATGATTATCAAACTTGTATTCAAATCCATAAAATAATCTAAATGATAGACGTAGAGGGAGAAAGTCATCGGCCATCAACCATCTTGCTTGCCTTCACACTATTGTCACCTCATCCCTTCCAGCAAGCTCTCAAGTAGATGGTCATGTTTTCATAAAACAGAACAAGTATCAAATACTTGGTAAACTACAATAAGTGTTTGCAAGAAAAAACATTTACATCTAGTATATCAAATATATACCTTTTATATCCATGACATGCACTATGATCAGTTCTACCTTTGAGAGTTCTTAACTCCGACATGAACTCTTGAAAGGTGAACAGTTCCTCTCTCATTAGTCATGATATAGCCCTTAACGACATCGTTGTAGTTGGGAGGAAGGGAGCGCAATACCCTATTTATCACAAATTTTTCCATCATGCAGTAGTCCACATCGTATGCAAGCGTTCATGAAGCCCATGCATGATCGCTAAGTGATTCTCCAAGTAGGTATTTTCTTCCATCTTGGTTGAAAGAAACTCGTCCAACAACTCATACTTCGTAAGCCTGACTTGCGGTATGAAGAGCGCCATCAATTCATTGACCATCTCATATGCATCCGTGTTGAAGAAACGCAGTCGTAGATCAGTCTCTGTTGAATAGAGCAAAATAATCATCGTTCTCTTGCTCACTCGTGGAGTTATAGGAACAATATCCTATTGGTTCTTGTATCACGTAGAGCGGGTCATTTATTTTGAGGGTATCCTTGAGGTGTTGGTACCAATCTATGAAGTTTGACCCATCTAATTTATGTTCCACATCATGCAAGATAGACAGATGGTCGAAAAACTCATTCGGATAGGCCATGATCTGCAAGGATATTTACAAAAACATTAAGATTAAGTTCATAATATGAGTCCAAATTATAATCAAATTATTTATTGAGCTTCTACTAAAACTTCCATCCCTAAGATGGTTTTAGTGATTACACGATCCCAATTCACTACACCATCCCTGATCGTCACGGCCAATGATATAGTTGCAGAGGTGGACAACATAGTCTTGATCACATCATTCATGTGACTCATGATCGATCTTTCAATCTCTCATGTTCTAAGGCCATGTATGTACATGCTAGGCTTGCCAATTTAACCTAAGCGTATTTGGTGTGCAACATGTCTTACACATACTGTATGTGAATGCCGATATATCTAAAACCTGATTGTCACGGCGTGCTTCATAACGGAGAACTATCTTAGTGGTGCACACGAAGAGAGAACACTTTTGTTGGTATTAATTAAGGTGCCATCTTATATAATGTTACCATCGAGTATCTAATACTAGAAATCAGTAAGATGCATAATAGGATTAACATCACGTAAAGTTATAGTGATATGATATGGTCCTTCTTCGTGCGCCTTCTCCATCTTGCCCACCAGTACTACGCAAAGTCCATGACGCCACTAGTCGATCATCCATTAACATGATGACTATTACTACAACTTAGCAACAGAAAAGTAAACCACTTTACCTTAACCACACCATGACCATATAATATCACAAGCCCCCTACAAAATAAAGTTAGGCGCCTCTACTTGATCATTTGCATGTTTTATGTGGCTACTAGGCTTTCATGATAGAACTGTTTCTTACCTATGAACTTCCAACCAGACCATGGATAAAACAGTTGTCTCAATGACACCCCTTTTGGGGCCCTTCATTGCAAATTCCATATCAAGTATCATGAGAGAAACAGACACCCCTGGCAGCCGCATATATGGTACAAGTCATATGTCAAGTGCGGAATAGTCTCGCGTAAGGTCGGTCCAGGCCGCTTCATCAAACAGTGTCACGATATGAACAAGTGCACATGAGAGGGTAACAACTATAGGATCAATTCCCACATTCAACATGTGTTCTAACCGTACAAGCAATATTACAAATAGATCGGATTTGATAACACTAGAGGGGTTCACAGTGGAAAACAATAATTTTGCATCACTAGTGCAACACTAAATGCTAGGATCTATCTAGAAGTAATGTTGTAACGAAGAAGGTTTCGGTGACATATTTTGTAGGTCGAAAGCGGTTAACATTCACGATGAACGTGGATGACATACTCGTATGACATAGCCGACCTCAAGGTCATGTTGCTCCTCGCACAACAATCTAGGTAACACAAGTGGCAGTAGCTCCATGTTTCGCACACGTTTGGTGCTCAACAATGAATGTCATTCTCCCTGAACCAGCCGGTATTGCGGAAGTAGACCTTCTGGAACTAGGGATCTAACAACGCAACGACATGCTAAAGAAAATGTTGTCTCCCACGCGTGCAATTCTTTTTGGAACCGCGAGCATGAGTGTCAAAGAGAGAGAGGGATTCCCTGAGGAAGTGCCTTCGAAAATGTTGAGGTTGTTATTTTTGTTCCCTACCATAGGCCCCTCTTTATATAGGGGAAGGGAGAGGACTCCACCTATGGCGCCCCGCTAAAACCACTACTAGAAAATCGCTGTGTTTTTGTGTTGCGCATCATCATGACCACATGCTCATGTCATCATGCCACATTGCATTTGAGCATCGTCATGTCATCATGCATATTTTTGCCTAAAACTATTTTCCAAAAAGTCTATCTTTGTTTTATAACTACCCTGTCTTTATTCAAATCCAAAACCCTGGTCCCTTCCGGATATTTTATTTGTCTAAAAACTATTTACAAAAGCCTCTCTAAAAATAAAACAAATAAAATAAGTTTTAAATAAATAAAATGTTTTACCTGGGGGAGGCAGCCCAACCAACTAGGCCCAAAAGCCCAGTCGGTCGAGCCACCTACAACCCCAGGATCAAACCCCAAACCCTAGACTAAAATCTACCTAACCCCACCTACCAACCATCGCTCTTGAGATCTTCTCGTCGCCGCTGCCAGATTCTAGGCCGCGGGCCCCTGCCGACCGCACCTTCCTCCCTAGGCGGCGCGATGCCGCCTCACCCAGACGAAAGCGCCGCCACCGCTGCTCGTCTTCCTGATGGAGAGACACCGCGACCGCTCACCGAGCTCCGTCGGGCGAGTTCCTCTCCAGCCGCTGTCGCCCTGCCGCCCGATGGCGCCCCGTTCCACAGCGGCCGCGCCGCTAGGAGCTCCACCGGCCCCGCGCGAGTCCCACCGTCCGCCTCCCCACACTGAGCCGTGGCCGTTTGCATCCCTCAGGCACCGCCATCGCAGCTACTCCCAGCACAGCGCGTGCCGGCGCCCTCTAGCGACCTCGCCATCTCCCACCACCTCAACCTCGACCCGAGAGCCGCTCCTCTCCTTGGGCTCCATCCTAGACCCCGCCTCCTTTGCTCACACCGGCTCGGCCTCCCAAGTGCGCAGGCGTCCAACCCTGAGCACGAACACCCTCACCGGCGTTCACCGTCATCCACGTGTTCTCGTGCTGTAGCTTGCGGTCCCACACGAGACATCTCCTACCGGCCTTGCAGCACCTCGGGATTCCCCAGCCGCTGCCCGGTCGTGTTGTGTTCGACTCCTATAGTGAAGTGTGGTCATGTTGTTGTTGTTGTGGAGAAGTTGTAACCGACGCAATCTGGTGTTCGTGTCTGTGCTGAAGCACCGGGTGGTTCGTCAAGAACAGTCGAACCTCAAGATCTTCCCTGCCGATGTGTTTTGTCAAGACCATCGCTCTAGTGCCGTGATCCCGTAGCCACCAAGTTCTGCTCCGCATGCCAAGACCAACATTGAACTGGGCGAATCCGATGAACCCTCGGCTCCGTCAAGCGAGTTGTTGATGCTCGTGAAGGCGGATCCCGAAGACCTCCATCATGGACACCAAGTTCTCCTTCCCAGATCTGAAGATCCGAAGACCGATCCCGGCATTCGAAGACCGATCCCTCGGAGCCCAAGATCGCCGAACCCCCTAATGTGTGATCCCCTTTTCTGAGCCCTATTTTATAAAATGTTAGATAAAATTGTGCATATTAAATTGCTCATACTTGCAGGCATATTATGGGTGTTTGGGGCTATTTTGATAATTCACCTAAATTAAATATGGAGTTTATATGCGGGATATCTTTGTCTTATTCTGGACTCCATTTAAATTGGTTTAGCGAACCGATGCCATGTTTTGTCTTGTTAATACAACAATTAAATTGTGGGGTTTCTAAACAACTTAAACCTAATGATTAATTGTTGGGACCCCGGTTCTGCTTAATATTGCCTAATTGCACCGCATCTGCATCATATCATAATCATGCTGGATCTTCTGCCGTGGTATTAAATATTGCATCAGGTGTTTCTTCTAGTGTTTGCTTCTTCGCGGATTAGGCCGATGAGTGGATGCGAGTACCGACAAGTTCTCCGGATATGATCCGTCGGCAGTGTTTTCCCAGGCGAGCATTCTCCCCCTTTATACCTATTTTGTGTTTATAGTCTTTATTTCCTCCTGTTGATCTTTTGCTATCTATGTCGTGATGCTTTAGTTCCGTGCACCATTTATATTCCTTGCAGCCTCTATATTGCCATGGACACATCCTATTGCCTGTTGTTTGACAGATAGTCGGCCTTGCGAGTCGTAGTTGCTTACTTCGGTGTTGCTTCGCGTCGTTGGCATTCCACCGTTGCCGGCAAGTTGGCACATGATAAATGGTGGAGATGCTTAATGGTGGAGATGATCATGACTTTAAATACAACTATTAAATTGCTGGGATAACTAATGAAAGAGGCACCAGTGGGTAATATATGCTATTTGGTTTTTATGTCCACTTGTGTCCCGTAGGCCCCGAGTACTTGATACCTGTTCCTTGACTATTCGCACTATCCACATCCGGGAGAGTTTATGAATCCTCCTTAGCCAGAGCTTGATTCATTTCTATTTCTTGGGTTAACAAAGTAGTTTGGGGCTTTATTAATATCCTGTACTTATGCCATGCTTTACTGCTTAATTTACGATTGTGCGTGGAGCACCTGTACTGTTTAGGATGCGGAGTGTTTTCGCGGTATCGACAAGCCCAGTCACACTTTCGGGTTTGAGCTCGACGTCGTTAGCAGGGTTACCCTTCCGGCTTGGCCTGGGCAGGGTTATGGATGCCATTGGTTATTCTTCAGGGCTCTTAGCCCCATTTGCATCTTGTCCGTACTCGGACGCTGTATTGTTTTCAAGGTGATTTGGATCTTTATAGTGTATATCTGTATTCTTGACTCTTGGAGTCGTGCTGTATATATATCTGTTCTGTGGGTCCCATCGAGGACTGTTGTGTAATGGTATTACTTCGTTTTCCACCCGCAAGAAAGTGCCTGGTGGGCGTCCTTTAATCGTTTCTATGCTGGTTTGGCGGAAAGGGCTAAAACTTGCATAGGGCCGATTAGAGGGTGTTACAGAGTGGTATCAGAGCCCAGCAATTACGATACCCTACAAGTCCAGCCTGTAGGATAACCTAGCTAACGGCCGAAGTAGAGTGTCAAAACTATTTTGGAAAATCGTTTGGATAGATCTGATTAGGTTTGCTTTTACTCCGTACCCTCTGCTATTCTCCTCTTACCTCTGCGTGTTTTGGATCTATTCTCTTCCCTTCTTCTAGTCCAGGATTTCTCGTGGTTGGGTTTCCGTCGTACCTTCAGGGTTTCGCTTCCTTCTTTGGTAACGGTGCTTCTACATCTGGTTTTCGTGCTATCCGAGGAATTCATAATCTGCTGGACTTCTCTTTATTCTTTCTCGTTCCTTCCAGTGTTTTCCAACGCGACGACATCACCTACGCCAGATCCGATGCAGAGTGTGCCTCACTCCTTGTTTTCGAATCTCGTTTGTCGAGATCTTCGGTCTGATTCCGAGAGTTGGTTGCATAATTCTCCTATTCGTGTGCAGAGTAATGGTTTGGGTGCATGATGGACTGATCACCATCCGACTACTCTTATCATTCTCTCTCGTACATTGAATCCGTGGATCCAGCAATTTTACTCCGTCCACGGAAGTTAGAGGTGGCTTTATTTGTCGATGCCTTTACCTTCGTCCTTTGTTACCGGAGTGTTCTCTCGATGATCACGGACAACGAACTCTTGTTAGTGGTGTCGCGAGGATCTACATGAAGCGAGAAGATTCAGATCGCCGACCTTCTTCCTGGTACAATGAGGCGGATCTCGAGGGCGAGATCCATTTTTAGTGGTGTAGAATTGTGGCGCCCCGCTAAAACCACTACTAGAAAATCACTGTGTTTTTGTGTTGCGCATCATCATGACCGCATGCTCATGTCATCATGCCACATTGCATTTGAGCATCGTCATGTCATCATGCATATTTTCACCTAAAACTATTTTCCAAAAAGTCTATCTTTGTTTTATAACTACCCTGTCTTTATTCAAATCCAAAACCCTGGTCCCTTCCGGATATTTTATTTGTCTAAAAACTATTTACAAAAGCCTCTCTGAAAATAAATAAAATAAAATAAGTTTTAAATAAATAAAATGATTTACCTGGGGGAGGCAGCCCAGCCAACTAGGCCCAAAAGTCCAGTCGGTCGAGCCACCTACAACCCCAGGATCAAACCCCAAACCCTAGACTAAAATCTACCTAACCCTCATCCTATCTACTCCCTGCCACCGCCACCCTCTGGCCACACAGCCTGCAACCCCTGGCACGTCTCACCTCACCGTCCTCCAGCACCCCGGCCCCACCACCTCGCTGCCCCTGGCCGACCACGCTTCGCGTACACCGCACGCACGCCTCCACCCCGACCCGCTTGGCCCCACCTCCCGCTCGCTCGCTCACGGTGCAGCACGTGTAGCAGCAAAACCCAATCCGACTCCTTCGACACGCTCCTCCCGATCGAACCACTCCCCGCGTCAACGCCCACCACCCCATGCCCGACCCAGTCCTAAGCCACACCTACCCGGCCACGCACACACACCACCTCGCGATCCCCCGCTCCCCACCTGCCCCGCTCCCGATCGAGACCCGGCCCCACCCCGCTTGAACCGCGTCCTCCTCCTCGGTCTCTCCGCTCGGACCCTGCCCCTCTCCCTCACCCTCTTGATGCGGTGGCCACCAACCATCGCTCTTGAGATCTTCTTGTCGCCGCCGCCAGATTCCAGGCCGTAGGCCCCTGCCGACCTCGCCTTCCTCCCTAGGCGGCGCGACGCCGCCTCACCCCGACGAAAGCGCCACCACCGCTGCTCGTCCTCCCAATGCAGAGCCGCCGCGGCCGCTCACCGAGCTCCGTCGCGCCAGTTCCTCCCCAGCCGCTGTCGCCCTGCCACCCGACGGCGCCCCGTTCCATAGCGGCCGCGCCGCTAGGAGCTCCACCGGCCCCGCGCGAGTCCCACCGTCCGCCTCCTCGCACTGAGCCGCGGCCATTTGCCTCCCTCAGGCACCGCCATCGCCGCCACTCCCAGCACCGCGTGTGGCCGCGCCTGCTGGCAACCTCGCCGTCTCCCACCACCTCGACCTCGACCCGGGCGCCGCTCCTCTCCTTGGGCTCCATTGTAGACCCCACCTCCTTTGCTCACACAGGCTCAGCCTCCATAGTGCGCAGGCGTCCAACCCTGAGCACGAACACCCTCACCGGCGTTCACCGTCATCCACGTGTCCTCATGCTGTAGCTTGCGGTCCCACACGAGACATCTCCTACCGGCCTTGCAGCACCACGGGATTCCCCAGCCGCTGCCCGGTCGTGTTGTGTTCGACTCCTGTAGTGAAGTGTCGTCATGTTGTTGTTGTGGAGAAGTTGTAACCGACGCAATCTGGTGTTCGTGTCTGTGCTGAAGCACCGGGTGGGTCGTCAAGAACAGTCGAACCTCAAGATCCTCCCTGCCGATGTGTTTTGTCAAGACCTTCGCTCTAGTGCCGTGATCCCGTAGCCACCAAGTTCTGCTCCGCATGCCAAGACCAACATTGAACCGGGCGAATCCGATGAACCCTCGGCTCCGTCAAGCGAGTTGGCGATGCTCGTGAAGTCGGATCCCGAAGACCTCTATCATGGACACCAAGTTCTCCTTCCTAGAACTGAAGATCCAAAGACCAATCCCGGCGTTCGAAGACCGATCCCTCAGAACCCAAGATCGCCGAACCCCTAATGTGTGATCCCCCTTTTCCGAGCCCTATTTTATAAAATGTTATATAAAATTGTGCATATTAAATTGCTCATACTTGCTGGCATATTATGGGTGTTTGGGGCTATTTTGATAATTCACCTAAATTAAATATGGAGTCTATATGCGGGATATCTTTGTCTTATTCCGGACTCCATTTAAATTGGTTTAGCGAACCGATGCCATGTTTTGTATTGTTAATACAACATTTAAATTCTGGGGTTTCTAAACAACTTAAACCTAATGATTAATTGTCGGGACCCCGGTTCCGCTTAATATTGCCTAATTGCACCGCATGTGCATCATATCAGAATCATGCCGGATCTCCTGCTGTGGTATTAAATATTGCATCCGATGTTTCTTCTAGTGTTTGCTTCTTCGCGGATTAGGCCGATGAGTGGATGCGAGTACCGAAAAGTTCTCCGGATATGATCCGTCGGCAGTGTTTTCCCAGGCGAGCATTCTCCCCCTTTCTACCTAATTTGCGTTTATAGTCTTTATTTCCTCTAGTTGATATTTTGCTATCTGTGTCGCGATGCTTTAGTTCCGTGCACCATTTATATTCCTTGCAGCCTCTATATTGCCATGGACACATCCTATTGCATGTTGTTTGATAGATAGTCGGCCTTGCAAGTCGTAGTTGCTTGCTTCTGTGTTGCTTCGCGTTATTGTCATTCCACCATTGCCGGCAAGTTGGCACATGATAAATGGTGGTGATGCTTAATGGTGGAGATGATCATGACTTTAAATACAACTATTAAATTGCTGGGATAACTAATGAAAGAGGCACCGGTGGGCAATATATGCTATTTGGTTTTTATGTCCACTTGTGTCCCGTAGGCCCCGAGTACTTGATACCTGTTCCTTGACTATTCGCACTATCCACATCCGGGAGAGTCTATGAATCCCCCTTAGCCAGAGCTTGATTCATTTCTTTTTCTTGTGGCCACAAAGTAGTTTGGGGCTTTATTACTATCCTGTACTTATGCCATGCTTTACTGCTTTATTTACGATTGTGCGTGGAGCACATGTACTGTTTAGGATGCGGAGTGTTTTCGCGGTATCGACAAGCCCAGTCACACTTTCGGGTTCCCAGTCGTTTACATCCATTGACGCAAAGCTTGGGTCCGTCTAGGAGCTAGCCAACTTCGTTGCGGGTAGCTTAATGGGGTGGCCCCCTGAAATATTTATGAATCCTGTGATTGCTGTCGTGAAATCCTCGTTGGGTTTTGAGTTGGTTTTTCCGAGGTTGATCGAGTGTGTGTTGCTATTTGTGCACCCCTGTAGGGTAAAACTTTCTGAAAGCCGTGTCCGCGGTTATGGACGACTTGGAGCACAGTATCTCGATCATAGACAAGCATAACTAAAGTAGTGTTATAAATTTGACTTAATATATGACTAGTAATCAGCTTCACTACAATGGAATGGATAATAAAAGTGCCAACAACTGGTAGAAATGGGGTGTATCGTGTCATGTTATACCTGCCTAGTAAGTATCGCAACTCCAATGGAATGAAATAAAAGTGTCAACAACTGCTGGGTTTGGGCTGTCACATGCTAATTATATCTGACTAGTAAGTACTGCAACTACAAATGAATGGTTAACTAAAACTACCCACTACTTATGCTATCAGGATGACTCATGATACCTATATCTGACTAGTAAGTGCTACAACTATAATGGAATAAATAAAACTGCCAACTGTGTGAGTTCCTCAGTTTGACTTCCTCGTTTGGTCTCAAGGGGGAAATACCAGGATGGGTATGATTGGTGTTAGTATCAGGTGGTTCCGAATAGGTCTTTCTTATCCCTCTCTTATAGCCGCGAGTTGTATTGAGTCTCCATAGGTTGATTAGTGCATGCTTCGCTGCCGCTTCAGTCCACCATACCTATGTAGGCGAGAGCCGTCGAATTCTAGCCTCGCCGTGTACTGGCCTCAGTACTAATGCTCCTCTTTTTCCTTTGCCCTTTGTCGGCACCCCTTTTGTTTTTAGCAGGTTTGAGCTCGACGTCGTTAGTAGGGTTACCCTTCCGGCTTGGCCTAGGCAGGGTTATGGACGCCATTGGTTATTCTTCAGGGCTCTTAGACCCATTTGCATCTTGTTCATACTCAGACGTTGTATTGTTTTCAAGGTGATTTGGATCTTTGTAGTCTATATCTGTATTCTTGACTCTTGGAGTCGTGCTGTATATATATCTGTTATGTGGGTCCCATCGAGGACTGTTGTGTAATGGTATTACTTCGTTTTCCACCCGCACGAAAGTGCCTGGTGGGCGTCCTTGAATCGTTTCTATGCGGGTTTGGCGTAAAGGGCTAAAACTTGCATAGGGACGATTAGAGGGTGTTACACCACCTTTCCAAGTCCAGGGTGGGAAATAAAAGAGGGGAGGAGGTGCAAGGAGAGGAGGCAGCTGCCGGAAGCTAGGAGGGCCCCACACGCACGCCATCTGAAACCCCCAAGGTTAAGGCTAGACAAATCCCAGACCTCTATCTGATATAAGCCTAACCTACATCTCGAAAGCGTACAGAGAAAGAATCGGTAACATCACAGTGACCCTACGACACAATTCTTTTACAGCAAGCTCATAACTGAGTAGAGAACCAAAATATTACAAGAAGAGGCCACTTACCACAAATATCAAACAATGGAAGGAAAATTATGCTATTAAGTATAGCAAACTTAACAAATGGCCTAAGAGGCCTAAAGCATAACAATGACGTCCCAATCCATAGATTCCAGGCTGCCGACCGGGAACCCCAAGCTACTCGTCAATGTCGATGTCATAAAGAAGTCTTCTCCTATGGTAAACACTTACCTATTGCAAAAGTATCAACGAAGAAAGGTTGAGTACAGGGTGTACTCCGCAAGGCTTATGGCTGGTGGGGTTACTTTGCATCAAGTTATCTTTGTTTACAAAAGGGGGAGGGGTAGAAGCTCGACTAAATAAACCATTTTAAAAGGGGTAAGAGATCCATATCACTAGCTTTGATCTTCTTTTGATATCCATCGAAAATTTATCAGCTGAACCTACCAACTAGGATCACCCCCACAATCCATAAGGAAGCATCCTTAGAACACACCTCACTTCTCTTGCCAAGTTTTACGATTAGGTTCAAGTTCTCTATGATCTTTGAATCCGTTTTCAAGTCGTCCATAACCACGGACATGGCTTTACAAAAAGTTTAATAACCCTATAGGGGTGTACAACTTTACCCACATGTACCAACCTTCTCTTGGCGCCACTTGACACACTTCCTTGGTGTGCTGGCAAAGGGCAGTTAACCACGACCTTTACCTTGCTTTTGTCGAGGCCATGTGTCATGCTGTAACGGGTTAACTCCCGAAGCCGGTCCCTTGAGATGTGAATAGGGTTTGATATTATGGAGGTCGAGACTCTCCCATTCCCTACCATGCTTACCTACCTGTATGAATGCACCTCCTTCGCGAACAACCAGAATGCATATGTCGAATGGAACGTCTGAACTATGTGACTCATGGAATCTACTAGGCAATTTAGTTGGTCGAGGGGGTTTCTAGGCCCTTGATACGTCGTAAATGTATCTATAATTTTTGATGTTCCATGCTTGTTTAGTATCTCCTTTCTTATGTTTTGTTCATACTTTGAGGTATTTTTATACATTTTCTGAAACTACCCTATTAAGAAGATGCCACAGTCCCAGTTGCCTGTTTTCTACTATTTTTGGTTTCAGAAAAGCTAGTAAGGAAATATTCTTCGAATTGGACATGACAAAAGCCAAATTCAATATTTTACCAAAAGGAACACGGAGTCCGGAGGGCAGCCAAAGGAGGATCAGGGGCTGGCCACACCCTATGGTGGCACGGGTACCCCCTAGCGATGGCACCAGGTGGTGTGGGCCCCTCGGCCTCCACCGACCTTTCCCCTTCGCCTATATATTCACCCTGGGACGAAAACCCTAAAGGGATGTTCAGAATTCCACGAAAAGTTCTGCAGCGCCGCCGCCACCAAAGAGGAGATTCGGGGGACAGAAGTCTCTGTTCCAGCACCTTGCCGGGACGGGGAAATGCCCCCGGAGCCATCTCCATCGCCGTTGCTGACTCCCATGATAAGGAGGGAGTAGTTCTCTCTCGAGGCTAAGGGCTCTACCAGTAGCTATGTGTTTATCTCTCTCTATGCGTGATCTTATGAGATCATGAGCTTTTTAATCTATAGATATATTCTGCTACTCAAGTGCTTTAATGAATCTTTGCTTATCCCCACGTATGTGAAGTTGACAGTGTTCACACCGTGCGGCACTTTCGCTAAGGTGACAAATACTTATCATGAGTATAATTTGAGTTGGATGTCTCTATGAGATTGTGGTGTTTGTTGGAACCATCTAGCGCTCAAGGTGATAGTGAGGGGTTATCTAGATGGGGAATACGAACTTTAAGGTGTGATGTTATATCCCTACATCGTCCAACCGAAGAGTAGTTCAGGGTAGCATAATGAAGAGAAGATATTTATATGAGAGTGTCCACTAGTGAAAGTATGATCCCTAGGCCTTATTTCTAAGCATTGAAACACCGTTTACAATTAGTCCAGTTACATGTTTGCTTGCTGCCAATTTTATTTCAGATTGCAATTACCACTTATAATCATCCATATTACTTGTATCTCACTATCTCTTCGCCGAACTAGTGCACCTATACACCTAACAAGTGTATTGGGTGTGTTGGGGACACAAGAGACTTCTTGTATCTTGATTGCAGGGTTGCTTGAGAGGGATACCTTTGACCACTTCCTCCCTGTGTTCGATTAACCTTGGCTGATCCACTTAAGGGAAACTTGCTGTTGTTCTACAAACCTCTGCACTTGGAGGCCCAACACTGTCTACAAGAATAGAAGCGTGCATAGACATCAAGCTATTTTCTGGTGCTGTTGTGGAGGAGGTAAGGTAAAAGGTACTCACATCCTCTAGCTAATAAGCTATCTTCTAGTACTATTGCTGGTGTGTTAGTGCTCGAAGTTATTTCCTTTAGATTGCGCAATTATATCTTTTTGTTTATTGTTTTTATTTTCACTAGTTAGGCCTAGTGGAAAACAACAACAAAATTAGAGAGCTTTTTAGTATTTTGCCTAAGGTAGCACATGAATGGTCTGAAAAGGAAATTAAAAAACCCATGGAACTTTCTTTGCATGCTAATAGCAATGTTATTAGTATGAATTTTTTGAACAACTTTGTTACTAATGCTATGGAAACGTCTAAGCTTGAGGAAGTTAGTTTTTATGAAAATGACTGTTTTAGTTCCCACCTTTAAAGGAGAAAATTTTCTCTGATGATACTTTATCTTCCATATGTGGTAATTCTAATGATACTTGTGATATTTTAAATCCACATACTGAAAGCGTCCCTTTTAAAATACCTATGGAAATTATTGAACGTGTTATGAATAACTGTTATTTTGGAGATGGAACTTTCCATCCTAGTGATCATTTACTCTTTATACATGAATTATGTGAGTTGTTCAAGTGCGCAGGTATTTCAATGAACCAAGTTAATAGGAAGCTATTCTATTTCTCACTTAAGGGCAAAGCAAGGGAGTGGTATGAGCTACTAGACGATCCTCATCATTTGGAGTGGAAGGAACTTGAATCTCTCTTTTATTCTAAATTTTATCCTCCTCATGTAATTCATAATGATAGGAATTATATTTACAATTTTCATCCTCGTGATGGAGAAAGTATTACCCAAGCATGGGGGAGATTGAAGTCACTAATGCTCAAATGTCCCATTCATGAGCTCCCCAGGAATATTGTTATTAATAATTTTTATGCAAGGCTTTCAGGACATTACAAGGACTATCTAGATACCTGTTTAGAGGGATCCTTCACAAGTAAGGAGGTCAAAGCTAAGTGGGATCTTCTTGAAACAATTCAAAACAATACCAAAGATTGGGATAACGACAAAGGTAAAGAACCAGGTATAAACTATGAGTATGATTGCATTAAGTCTTTCGCTGAAGCTGCTAATTTTCAAGAGCTTAGTGCTAATATGGTCTTGATCCTCAAATTCTTGTTGATTGCTTTAGAGCCTTTGCTTCTTATATTAATTCTCCTAAAGAAAAATGGGACATGTATCATGAGCCTTTTAAAGACACTTGCATGAAAAATGAAACTGTTATTAATGATAGCAATAAACATGCTCAAACCTCTGAAAATACTATTTCCTATAAGCATGTTAATTTTTGTGGAGTACATATACCTTGTGAAAAGAATCAAACTGAAGAATAATATTGTATCACCCACAGGAATGAAAAAACTAGAACGTGGTATAGTGCTCTAAATGATCTTGGTAAAAAAGTTTGTGCCCTCTATCCTTTTATTTGTGAACTTTGCTTTGAAGTGGTTCATTTAAATTTTCAATGCTCAGGCCATAATAATAGCCCTTCTAGTCCAATGAGTACTGCAAGTTTGTATTGTGATAACATGATCACTCCTAATCAGCATGATGAACTTACATTATTTTTGTGGTGTGAAGAATTATCAAGAAAAACTTCTTTGGTAGATATGAGTGCCTTTGATATGAATAGCGTCCTGCATGGTTGTCATATTTATTGTGTTGATAATTGCCACACAAATACTTACATAAAAATATTATAAAAGATGAGATCTTACCAAAATATGTCAGGACTAATATGTGTTTTGATCTTATTAACGAAAAGAAGGAATCCTCCAAAGTTTCTTCTATTGTCTCTAACAATAAACTAGGGTATATGGAGAAGCTTCCTTTCAAGCCTCTCCCTCCTAAAGCGAAGAAGGAAAATAGGAAAAGGATAAGTAAAAGGAGAGAGGAAACGGTATTTTCCTCTAAGCACGTTGCTCCTATTATAGTTTTTGATGAGTCTGAACTCGATGATGTTCTTATGCATGTTACCTATAGTAGTGATCATGATTGGGAAAAGCACACTTCTTTTGATATTGAAAATCTCTTTGGTACCAATTCCAAAAATGATGATATTAATAATTGTTGTACTATTAGTAATATCCATGTTCCTTCCAATGATGAACACACTTTGGAAGACAACTATTCTATTGCTTATGATGATACTATATCTCCAACATATGATGATTGCAATGATGAATATGATATTTTCAGTCCACCTACTATTGAGGAGAAAATTAATTATGATTACAATATGCCTCCTATATTTGATGATTATGGTGATGAGAATAACAATGATAGCTATTTTGTTGCATTTTCTCCCACTACAATTAATAAGAATGACTATGTTTAGGTGGGGAGTATTAATTCTTTTATGCATATGGCTCATGATAAGAATGTTTTATGTGATAGTTATATTGTTAATTTTATTCATGATTCTACTGAAATTTATTATGAGAGAGGGAAATATGGTTTTATGTATATCAACAATATTAAGTTTCCCCTCTTTATGTTGAAATTTTTGAAGTTGCACTTGTTTTGCTTTCCTATGCTTGTTGCTTTGTGCTTTCATGACTTGTTTCTTTACAAGATTATTTTTCATAGGAAGTGGGTTAAACTTAAATTTGTTCCATATTTGCTTCTTGATTCTCTCTTTTACTTCAATTCATATTTCTTATGTGAGCATCATCGAAATTATCATGCCTATCTTAATGGCTATAAAGAAAGAGCTTTTGGGAGACAACCCATTATATTTTTACTTTCAGTTTATGTTTGTTTTCTTGAGTCTTGGAAGTTATTGCCTCAGTAATAACCTCTCCTTATCCTTTTTGTTTGGTTTTGTGCCAAGAATAACCTATAATGAGAGAGAAGTAAGACTTGGGAAAGTTGCTGTCCCAAAAAAGATTTTTGTGCTTCATTGTAAAAAATCGTGAAAAATCTCTGTATGTCAGATTGAGCTATAATGTTTTGTCCTTCTGCCCCAGGTTATTATCCAACTTTAGTTAGTTTATCACTTTTTGATTTGAGCAACAGAAGGTCTTTGGAAAAATCGGTTGTTACCTGCTGGTCTGTTTTGACAGATTTCTGCCATTATTTGCATTTGCCTCTTGATCGGTTTCTTTTTGAGTTCTCTTTGATCACTTGAGCTTTTAGAAGGAACTGCTACAGTAGCTTGTGTTTTAATGGAAGTTTTACTTGTGTTGAAACTAAACCCAAAGACTTATTATCTTGAATACACTAATGTTGCTAATGAAGATTGTGTGAAGTTTTGTATGAAGGAAATTTTCAAGTGTTGGGAAGAATAATGTGATGAGATGAAGTATGGACAAAAGCTCAAGATTGGGGATGCCACCCGTGTCACCTCAAGAAATATTCAAGAATTACAAGTGTCAAAGCTTGGGGATACCCAAGGCATCCCCTTCTTCATCAATAAAAATCTCGGGTTTTCTTCCAAACACTTCATTTTTATTGTTTCATGCACAAAATGTGTTGTTCTTAGAGAGTCTTCGTTTAGTTTTTAGTTTTTGTTTGCTTAGTTTGCTTGAATAAATTGGTTGGACCCCTGCATTCATACATAGTTTCAAATAGGTTGATTTGGATTGGAAAAGGGTAAGAAAGTTCATGAATATAAGTGGTATAAAAGGAGTCTTGTTTTTGACTGTGGCCTAGACTTTATCATGTCATGCTTGATATTGTTTTGGATTTATGCTTAGTGATTATTGCTGTAGCATGACTTGTTACAAACAATTGAGATTGCTTGATGTGCCTTGAAAGAATCATGCGTTGTTTTAGCATATTAAAGCGTAATATTGTGGTATTCTCCTTTGATCCTTTATTTGGGTTGACTTGGCGCATGCTCACACCATGTTAAGACTATACCAAGCCACCATATCCTCTATGATTATTTAGTTTTCGACTTGTAATATCACTTTATGCTTTAATTAATAATGTTTTGTCGTGTTGCATGATTATGGCTATTATTGCTCTCTTAGTTGGTCGCTCCCAGTCTTTTGCTAGCCTCCACATGTACCAAGTATGAGTTCCACTCATGAATCCAACTCCAAATAAAACCAAGTCATTCCAAAGAGTCCACCATACCTACCTATTAGCATTACTGCTACTCCAAGTATATTCATGTTTTTATCTACCTTCCAAATTAAACTTGTTATGTGAAAATTAGTGATTAAAGCTCTCACGAACTTGATGGCACACTTTACTTTTCTTGCACTTAATAAACTTAAACCATTGTGCCCATCTATGTTGCGTATATGCTTGCGTTTTGTAAGTTGTGAATTAGCGGAACCATGTTATCATGGGGAACACTTTCAACATTGCACTTTATTTAGTTGATATCATGTTCTTTTGCTTATGGATCCTGGCGGTGTGAAATGAAAGGGGAGCTTGTAAGGCTCATGGATTTCGTATATGTGTTAGAGAAACGCCTGGGCGGATGGTCTAGGACATGCCTAATCATGGTGGAAACCTGCAGCATAACCATAGTGAGCAATCTATAAAGCATCTCTATAAAAACCTATGCAAATAGGAAAGAAAAAAAGAGAAAACGAAAAGAAAAAAGGCCTATGCAATTAGGAAATAAAAGGATTGCTGAGATGATCATTGTCTGCTTGCCTTGTTATTTTGATATGGGGAATCTTCCGTCTCATCGGGCAAGGTGTAGCACCCCGCTAAAACCACTACTAGAAAATCGCTGTGTTCATGAGCATTGCATCATCATGACCGCACGCTCATGTCATCATGCCACATTGCATTTGAGCATCGTCATCAGCATGCATGGTTTTTGTATAAACTATTTTCGAAACGCCTAGTTTTGTTTTCCAAATATTCTCGTATTTATTCAAATTAAAACACCGGTCTTCCGGATTATTTTGTTTCGTCCAAAAATGGTTTACAAAAGCCCCGTTTTAAATAAATAAAATAAATTAAAATTGTTTTTAGGAGGGAGCCCGCCAGGCCCGAAAGCCCGGCCGGCCACCTCCAAACCCCTCCTCCCTCCTTTTTCCCTCCCAGCCGCCGCCACCTGGGCGCGCAAACCCACCTGTCACTGCCATTTTCCCGCCCTGGCCGCCACCTACCAAACCACACCCGCCAGCACGCACGCAGAGCACGCGGTGCACCGCCCTCACTCACGCGTCGCAAGCAACGCGGCTACCCTGGCCCACCCCGCCGCATGCCGCCAACCCCGCGTTCACACACGCGCGCGCGTAGCACCCAGCGACAGCCCCACCCCTCCCGTGCAACGCACGCAACACGCTGCACGTCCGAGCGAGCAAGCCCCAACCCACGCGCGACGCGACCACTACCACCAACTGCAACCCCGCTCCCCTGTCTGCGCACGCAACCCTCTCCTCCTCGATCCCATCGCCACCTACCCCGACGCCCTCGCCTCGCTCGCCTCCCCCTCGAGCGCCGCCACCACCAGCATCTCTCCCCGATCCGCAGCTCCGTGTCGCCCTCCCGTCGGAACCCCGAGCCGCCGTGCGCCCGCGTTCCTTCGCCGTGAGCAGAGCTGCCACCACCTCGTGGACGTCCTCGACCTCGCCCTCGCTCTCCCCTGGACGCCTCCTCAACAACCGCCGCTGCGGCCGCCTGTCATCGACCAAGCCCTAGCCCCGTCGTGCCGCACACCCCCGAGCCCGAGCAGGCCCACCGCCTGCGCGTGGCCGCACACTCATCCCCGACCTGCCTCCGCGTTGTCGCCCCGGCCTCGCGACCGAGCACTACGACAGTGTCGTCGTGGTCTTCCCTAGCACCGAGCCATCCCCGCCCCGTCGAGCTCTGCACTGTCATGCTCCTCGCCGACCTCCTTGTCGTCGTGGACACCGTCGGTCGCCTCCTCTCTGCTCATTGCACGATGCCGCCGCCACCTGCGTCGGCCTCCATCCGCTAGGAACAACCCCGCGTCTTCCCGCTGCGGCCTCCTCTCTGCAAGCGCGCCACCGCACCTCACCGACCCGACTCCTTGTGCCGCGAGCCCCTGCGCCGCCTTCCTACGCTCGCAGAGCGCCGCCGCCCTGCAAGTTCTGTGCGGTGCTGCCCTCTCTTCCGTCGTGAGCAAGCCCGCCTCCGACATTGACCTCTCCACCGCACGTCCTCCTCGGCCTTGGGCGCCTGTACCGCTGCGCTTCGCCGACGGCCACGGCTGCACCCTGCTCTGTAAGAAGGAGGCCATCTCGTATCAGCCTGTTTTGGTTCAACCGACTTTTGTCCAGAGCTCCTCCCTGACTTTTGTTCGCAGCACAAAGGCCAGCGACTCGTATGTGATCTTGGCAACCTCAACTTCAATCCCTGGCCCTCTGGGCTTTCCCTAGGCGTGTGTGTGGCTTGACGCTAGTTGATTCTCGGCTGATGGTGATGTTGTGGTGTGGTGTTGTGCTGCTCCCGAGACCGTCACGAGAAGCTGAATGTCAGACCGGACCTGATAGCATTCGATGAACCGCTGACAAGACCTTCATCACAAATTCCAAGATCCCCATCATGGATTTGATGGCGGAGACCCTGAAGACCTAGCCTCGGTGCGCCAAGTTCTTCCTCTTGGACCCAAAGCCCCGACCGAAGACCGATCCCCCAAACCACATCGAACCCCGAGATCGCCGAACCTGATGTGTGACCCCTATCTATCTTTATTTTATAAATGCCATCTAAACTTATTGCATATTAAATCTTCCATACTCGCATACATGTTTATTTGTTTGGGGTGTTTGTCGATTCATTTAATAACTAAATATGGAGACTATATGCAGGCGATTCTAGTCTTATATTGTCTCCATTTAAATTGTGTAGCGAACCGGTACCATGTTTTGCCTAGTTAAAACAACATTTAATTTGCGGGGAAGATAAATAACTTGAACCATATAATTATTTGTCGGGACCCCGGTTCCGCTTAATATTGCCTAATTGCACCGCATCTGCATCATATCATAATCATGTCGGATCTTCTGCCGTAGTATTAAATATTGCATCCGGTGTTTCTTCTAGTGTTTGCTTCTTCGCGGATTAGGCCGATGAGTTGATGCGAGTATCGACAAGTTCTCCGGATATGAACATTCGGCTCTGTTTCCCAGGCGAGCATCCCTTCCCCTTCTACCTATTTTTGCATTTATAGTCTTTATTTCCTCTTGTTGATCTATTGCTATCCGTGTCACGATGCTTTAGTTTCCGTGCACCAGTTATATCCCATGCAACCTCTATATTGCCATGGACACCTCCTAATACCTATTGTTTGGTAGATAGCTGGCCTTGCGAGTCGTAGTTGCTTGCTCAGGTGCGATCTCGTGTTGTCGAGTACCACAGTTGTTGGAATGCTGGCAGATGTTTATGGTGGAGATGATCATGTCTATATTTACAACTATTAAATTACTGGGATAACTAATGAAAGAGGCACCAGTGGGCAATATATGCTATTTGGTTTTTCATGTCCACTTGTGTCCCGTAGGCCCCGAGTACTTGATACATGTTCCTTGACTATTCATACTATCCACATACGGGAGACTCTATGAATCCCCCTTAGCCAGATCTTGATTCATTTCTTATTTCTTGGGGCCATAAACTAGTTTGGGGCTTTACTACTATCCTGTACTGATGCCATGCGTTACTGCTTTATTTAAAATTGTGCGTGGAGCACCTATACTATTTTGGATCGTGCCACGTTTTCGCGGTATCAACAAGCCCAGTCACACTTTCGGGTTCCCAGTCATTTACAGCCGTCGTCCCAAACCCTGGGTCCGCTCCAGAGTCGGCCAACTTCGTTGCGGGTAGCTTAGTGTGGTAGCCCCCTAAAACCTTTTATGAATCCTGTGATTGCTTTATCGTGAAAGCCTCGTTGGGTTTTGAGTTGGTTTTTTCGAGGTTGATTGTGTGTGTTGCTATTTGTGCACCCCTGCAGGGTAAATCTTTCTGAAAGCCGTGTCCGCGGTTATGGACGACTTGGAGCACAGTATCTCGATCATAGACAAGCATAACTAAAGTAGTGCTATAAGCTTGACTTAATATATGACTAGTAATCTGATTCAACTATCACTGAATGGATATTAAAATGCCAACAACTGGTGGATCTGGGTTTGTTTTGTGACATGTTGTGCCTGCCTAGTAAGTATTGCAACTCTAATGGAATGTGATAAAAGTGCCAACAATTGCTGGGTTTTGTGATTCCTCAGGACAATTATATCTGACTAGTAAATGTTTCAACTACAACGGAATGGTGATTAAAACTGCCAATAACTTATGCTATCAGGATGACTCATGCTATCTATATCTGATTAGTAAGAGCTTAAAGTATAACGGAATGAATAAAACTGCCAACCGTGTGAGTTCCTCGGTTTTGACTTCCTCGTTTGGTATCGAGGGGGAAATGCCAGGATGGGTACGTCTAGTGTTAGTATCAGGATGGATCTGAATAGGTCTTTCTTATCCCTCTCTAATAGCCGCCAGTTTTACTGAGTCTCTATAGGTTGTTTAGTGCATGCTCCGATGCCGCTTTAGTCCACCATACCTATGTAGGCGAGAGGCGCCGAATTCTAGCCTCACCGTGTACTGGCCTCAGTACTGACGCTCCTCTTTTTCCTTTGCCGTTTGTCGGCACCCCTTTTGTTTTAGCAGGTTTGAGATCGATGTCGTTAGTAGGGTTACCCTTCCGGCTTGGCCTAGGCAGGGTTATGGACGCCATTGGTTATTCTTCAGGGCTCTTAGCCCCATTTGCATCTTGTTCGTAGTCGGACGCTCTATCGTTTGCAAGGTAATTTGGATCTTTGTATAGTATATATCTGTATTCTTGACTCATGGAGTCGTTGTTGTATATATATATATGTTCTGTGGGTTCCATCGTGGACAAGAACTTACTTGTGACTAAAGTAGCATGAGGAACGGTACTCGTAAGCAAGGGCATGAGATTTTCAGCTTATAACTTGTCAAGCATATCCTCATATTTGTTCACTTTAACCTTAATCACCTAAATATGCGTATGATAGGGGCAACGAGAGCTGAAAGCTAATGAGTACCATAATTTTTGGAAGCTCTTTATGAGACTTGAATCCCTGCTTCCTTCTATGAAGGGCCTTTCTTTTACTTTTATGTTGAGTCTCTGTCTTCTATCTTTATGCACCTATTGCGAGAGCATAGTGGTCATTCTTAGTTTAATGTGCATTGTCCCAAAACTTATTGATTGATTCATAACATTGATATTGCTTTTCTTAAACCATTTGTATCTAGTCACCCTTATGAACTTTGAAGGTGTCCTATGCATTTATGTTTTGCTACACTATGAGGGACAAGCTGAATACCATTCTCATTATGTTTTCTATATGTGAAACAAACAAACGTCTTTCAAAGCATTGTTATTCATGAATCTTTTGTTTGTACCTTTTTATGTTACAACATAGTTGCTATTGCTTATTGTTAGAACTATATCTTTCATGTCTATGTTAGAGTACTATGATCCCAGCTATCAATGTTTTACAAATACCTTGATCAAGATTGTGATGGTGCATTTCACCTCAAAAATTATTCTTTTTTATCACTTACCTACTCGAGGACGAGCAGGATTTAAGCTTGGGGATGTTGATACGTCATAAACGTATCTATAATTTTTGATGTTTCATGCTTGTTTAGTATCTACTTTCTTATGTTTTGTTCATACTTTGAGGTATTTTTATACATTTTCTGGAACTAACCTATTAACAAGATGCCACAGTGCTAGTTGCCTGTTTTCTGCTATTTTTGGTTTCAGAAAAGCTAGTAAGGAAATATTCTCGAAATTGGATGGGACAAAAGCCAAAGTCAATATTTTACCAGAAGGAACACGGAGTCCGGAGGGCATCCGAAGGACGGCCAGGGGCTAACCACACCCTATGGTGGCACGGTACCCCCCTGGCCGTGCCACCAGGTGGTGTGGGCCCCTTAGGCCTCCACCGACCTTGCCCCGTCGCCTATATATTCGCCCCGGGACAAAAACCCTAAAGCGAAGATCAGAATTCCACGAAAAGTTCCGCAGTGCCGCCGCCATCGAAGAGGATATTTGGGGGACAAAAGTCTCTGTTCCGGCACCCTGCCGGGATGGGGAAGTGCCCTCGGAGCCATCTCCATCGACTCCACTGTCATCTCCTTTGTCGTTGCTGACTCCCATGATGAGGAGGGAGTAGTTCTCTCTCGAGGCTAAGGGCTCTATCGGTAGCTATGTGTTCATCTCTCTCTCTCTATGTGTGATCTTATGAGATCATGAGCTTTGTAATCTATAGATCTATTCTGCTACTCACGTGCTTTAATGAATCTCTGCTTATCCCCACGTGTGTGAAGTTGACAGTGTGCACACCGTGTGGTACATTGGCTAAGGTTACATAAATACTTATCATGAGTATAATTTGAGTTGGATGTCTCTATGGGATTGTGGTGTTTGTTGGAACCATCTAGCGCTCAAGGTGGTAGTGAGAGGTTATCTAGATGGGGAATGCGAACTTTAAGGTGTGATGTTATAGCCCTACATCGTCCAACTGAAAAGTAGTTCAGGGTAGCATAATGAAGAGAAGATATTTATATGAGAGTGTCCCTATTACATGTTTGCTTGCTGCCATCTTTATTTCAATTTGCCTTTAGTCTCTTCCACTTGTATTTCACTATCTTTTTGCCGAACTAGTGCACCTATACACCTGACAAGTGTATTGGGTGTGTTGGGGACACAAGAGACTTCTTATATCTTGATTGCAGGGTTGCTTGAGAGGGATACCTTTGACCACTTCCTCCCTGAGTTCGATAAACCTTGGGTGATCCACTTAAGGGAAACTTGCTGCTGTTCTACAAACCTCTGCACTTGCAGGCCCAACATTGTCTACAAGAATAGAAGCGTGCATAGACATCGTCCCCCATGTGGTTGGATGCTATTCTTTGTTGAAGAGGCAAGAACTCGGATCCTAGTGGTGGCAAGTATGGTACTGCGAAAACCACAACCCAATGTGGCCTCCCATATAAGCCTTAACAAGTTCAGCTTATATCTCTGACCATACCACATCATCCTTTCATACTATGTTCATTCACAACTCTAATTCATCAACCGTATGGACCAGTGGTAACATCTAAGCATGGCTAAGCACAATATATAAAATAGCTCTAGCATTGATCTTAAGCCAAACCCTAGTTATGCTAGGAGTAGTGGATCGGGGAATATAGGCGACAAAGGAAACATGCATCAGATAGGATTATTGTAGCTATCGATAAAAGACTTTGGAATCATATGCACATGGCAAGAATGAAATACTTTGAAATCGTAGGATTATATCATTTCAGGGGTTATGCTTGCCTTTGCCTGTTGATACCCAACTATAGATCTTCAGGGTTCATCATATGATCTTGTTCGTCAATATCCTTCGATGGTGTTAATCTTGATCTTCAATCTTGGACTCGATTTTGTGGCTCACATCAAATCAGAGGTCTACTTAGAAGAAGCAGAAACACCAGAAAGGGAAGCAACAATCAACACATGTCATCGATGTAGTGCTCAAACAAGGATGATGATATGACAAGTTAAATTGTATTGAAATGTCACCCTAAGGCATGCTTCGCCATTTTAAACAGGGTCCGAGGTGTGCAAACCCTAGAATATGGGGAACCTCAGAATCACCTGCGGGTTCAATTGGTGCTTCTAATTAAACTTGTTGCACAATGCATGAGTATGAGTCTATTGTGTAGATTTCGTTTTTCTGAGCATTTTGATATGTTATTTGTATTTTTATGATTTAAAATGAATTAGTTATGATTTTTCCCATGTTTAATTCATTTTTAAAACGATTAAACGTTTTTGGAATATTTAAATTGTTTTCCGTCTAGGCCCACATGTCAGGTTTTTATTACTTACAGAAATCATTTTACAAATTGATTAAAATGATGACAACAGGGACCCACCTAGGTATTTTTATTTTCTAGGAAATAATTTCCAAAACATTTAAATAAAAGAAAATGCTTTATGACATCACGATGACATCAGCACAACGTCAGCAATGGAGAACCTCCTCTACCGAGCAAGGATCTCTCGATCCTTTGTGCGCGGGGCAGCGGGAGCAGATGTGCTGGACGCGGGCTTGCACGATGAACGTATTGGTGGCCGCGCTACTCAAAATAGGTCATCGTAGCCATGCCGGTGACAAGCTTCTGCGGCGGCGGCGACCCAGAGAGAGTGGAATGAATCGAAGAGGTCCACAAGGGCCATCGGCTCACCGAGAAGCTAGAAGAGGGGTTGGTGAGGCCCGGGACGATCGTACGATGATGAATGGATCACATGAATGCAGCGGCCGACGTGAGGATGAGCGCGATTCTGGCAGGAAGGTGGATCCCCGGCTTGCATGCTTCGACATGGAGAACTATGATGGCGAGGTAGACCACCTAGGACAAACGACAGGGCTCGAGGCGGCCTCCAATGGTGGCGCTCGATGGAGACTGACGACTAGGGTTTTGGCTATTTGGGGTAGAACTAGGGAAAGCACAAGAAGGGGAAATGGGTATGGGGAGGAAGATTGGAGTGAGGCCATTATTTTCATCGACTCATAGGGTGGCGAAGGGCATCATAGTGCGCAGAAGATCGACGGCGGTGTGTGGGACAGCTAGCTGCTTCCCGCCAGGGAAGAAGCCGACGAGGAAAATCATTACGCGGGCCTAGGCCGAGCAGGGCTTCCGGCAGGGCTGCAAATTGGTGCGCTGCGCGGCAGAGAAAGGGGAGACTAGGTGGGATCCTAGGCCGCGACTGTTTCTCTCTTTCTCTGCTATTTTTTAGCGAAACATGTTTTTCTAATTCTGTTTTCTCTTTTTCCTTTTATAATTTCATTTCAAAACTATTTTGAGTCATTTCAAAAAATACCAGAGGCTTTGCAAATATGTGAATATTGTGGGGTCCTTTTAGTCCATTTGGGCTCCATAGATTTGTCCTTTTCAAATAGTTCAAAAAAATTGAACTAATTTCAAAGAGGGAAGGGATTAGGGTTTACATATTGTTTTCTTCCATGCATTTTATTTAGAAAAGATGATGCTTATGTTATGCAAAAAACAAACCCTAATTACCATTAGTAGAACTAGGGGTGTTACAATTCTATCCCCCGTAACAGAATCTCATCCCCAGATTGCTAGGTAGGAAGATATAAGGAACAGGGTTACACTAGACTTCGATGATCTTCTCGAAGAGGTTGATCCATGCCACCATTATTGAATGAATGAAGCGCTTAATTTCTTCGAGGTTTCTTCTTACATTAAGGAACAGAGTAAAAGACACAAAACCACATATAGAGTATCGCATGGTCAACTCGTGGATAGATGTTTCATAACATCTCTAAAGCCAATGAGCATGAAACACGCCAAGGTAACGGACGAAACAAGAGGATATGGTTTCAAGGTGTTGGATATCTGGTCTTCATAAGGATTGAGACCATGGAGCTTCAGAAGCATTTGAGCTTTTGAAAAAAGGAGAGCGTACAATGGGAAGAACACGACATCAGACTTGGAGAGGTAAACCTCTACTAGATAGCTTAAGTAGAGATTTCACGGTAAAAAGATAGATCAAGAGAACTAAGTTGTTGAACTACTTTTGATATAGAAGGATCACTCTTCGTTTAACAGAAGTTCAAGATATAAAGGTTGTTTTGGTGGAGAGGTGTCGGGGGGTTTATCCCTGGGTACCCCAAATACACGCTCAGAAGAGATAAAAAAGGAAAAATACAAAGGAAAAACGGCAACAGAAGAAATCTGGGCCGACTAGGAGGTTCTAGCCGGCCTGCCTCGCCTCCTGGCCCGATCAGCACCTCCTCCAGCTCTCCCAGATGGGCCAAGCCCCGCCTGGGCTGGCTCCTTGCTCGGCTCCTGCCTAGGCCAGCTCGCCCCCACCCTGGCTGGGCAGCCTCGCTCCCTAGTCCGATTGGGCTGGCTGCCCCTAGCTAGGCCCTTTCCTCCGGACCCGTAGCCGGATCTCCCTCCCGGCTAGGTCGTTAGCCGGCCTCCCAGCTAGGTCGTTAGCCGGCCTCCTAGCCGCTCCTCCCCACCTCGCCAAGGTGGGCCGCCTCCTACCTCTGCCCCCGCCTAGGCCGCTCCACCCGGACGGCTGGGCTGCGTGCGCGCAGCGAGCTTCGCTAGCTCACATCCGTCTGGGAGCAGCTAGATCGATCGCTGCACTCCCAGCTGCCTCTCTATGATCAACCAAGTACCAGCAACATCGGATTCCAGGCAAGAAGGACATTGACAAGACACAGACAAGACCAAGAGGCCGTGCTGCCTATGTATGAAATAGTAGACAGTATACACTTTATCAGATGACATAGCAAATAGTCCTACACTATGTAGTACCTCATGCATGACATGCTGAATAGTCTAGTTAGGCATGTGGGCCCACCCTTGTCCCTTGGCATGATGTATAAATGACCAAGGGAGGGACTCACTTGTTCAGGCTCACTTGGAGCTCACACTCCATCGATCATTCTCTCAGGCTCTCAAGCACTAGGATCATTTTGATCGATCAACTAGCTCCTTCTCAGTGAGCTAGCTCACTCTCTCACGAGCACATAGAAAGATACATATAGGGTTGAGAATTTATGAGGTTGCTAGTTCATACAGCTCGAGGAGCAAGTGTACTCTGTATTCCACCCATAGTCAAATCGGCAGGAGTAGGAGTGTTACCTCACCACGATGGCTCCGAACCTGGGTACTTCCCGTGTCATGCTACACTCGTGCGTACCAAATCCCGCCTATGGATGTCATCGAGAGCTTTCCTGCTAGTCCCCACACCTCTATCTAGCCTTCTTAGGCACCGCCGTTTCCAATACAATGACAGTTGGCGCCCACCGTGGGGCGAGATATGGCCACGACCGGAGCTCGTTTCGCATGGGACCTCTTCATCACCGTCGGCACCGATGCTGTTTCGAGTTACCTGGGGCTCGCTGCCTCCGTCGGGCCGTGGTCGCCAACCCCTACTCCGCTTTGCCATGTTTCTTGGAGGCTTACCGATCACTCGAGAGCTCGTCGTCGCCTCTGCGGCCGCCTTCGCCTCGGCCCCCATGCCATCGTCACCGCTAGTATCATCGCCTACGTCGCCATTCGTTTCCTTGTAGTTGGCCTCGCCGCCTCCGCATCAGCACCAAGTTCTGCCCGTGCCTGCGCGAATGCCCGGGCACGCCATCGTGACTTACACCTCTCCGTCACGCCCATGTAGCGTCACCTCCGCGACCCGCGTCTGCCCGCCGGCCCATCGTTGCACGTCTGTTGTCTGCAGCGGACCTGCGACACCGCTGTCCACTTCGTCGCAAGGCCCGTGCGTGCCCGCTGCAGGACCTCCCCTGCCCACGTGTCCCCTGCAGGGTTGCATGCCCGCCTCCACTCCCCGCCGCGGTCCTCCTCCACGGTCGCATCATCCTCCTTGCGCGTCTGCATGAGCCGCGCCACCGCACCCTGTACCTGCTGATTTGTGGCCGTTGCCAGCAACCCTGCCAGCTTTGCTGCCCGCTCCAATTGCCAGTGACCCCAGCCCTCCCATGCGCCCGCTCCTCCTCCGCCTCTCAGCGCCCGCGCGCTGCTGCTCCTCCCTGCATCCCTGCCTCTCCTGCTCCATGTATCCCTGCCCGCCTCCGTGGCTGCATTGCCTTCCCCTCGCGCTCACACAAGCCGTTCTGCCGCATCCCTGCCTCGCCGCAGCGCAACACCGCACCCCCGTCCGCCGCCGTTGCGGGCCTCGCCACCATGAGCTCTGCCTACCGCCGCTGCGGATGCTGTGGGGTCCTCCGTTGCGTGTCCGTGTGCCTCCTCGCCATGGCCCGCTCTACTGTGCCCCCCGGCGGCTGTCTTTTTCTCTGCTGGCGTAGGGGGAATGAGCCAGTTGGCGGCGGGAAGGGGGAAGATGGGTAGGACCGGCCTGGAAAAGTAGAAGAAGAAAAGAAAAAAGGAAAATGGGTGGTGGGCCTGCCGGTTAGATAAAGGGGATAAAAAATAAAATGTGAAGAAAATAAATATAAGGATGGGACTGGCCGGCTGATCGCTGGCCGGTTGAGAAAGAAAAAATAAAACCGGTTGTTCATGGTCGGTAGAGAGAAATGAAAGATAGATAAGGTTCTCGTCCGCCCGGTTAGGAAAAAAAGAGGGAGAGAACGATGAGAAGGAAAAATTCGGCGAAGTTATCGGCTAGGAAAAGGCAAGAAAGAGAAAATATTCAGATCAGGCTGCACCGTTTCGGTCTGGCTGACCCGTTTGTCGGTCTGATTCTCCCGGTTCGGACCCGTTCCGGCTTGGTCAGGCCAACTCCACGCGACTTCGCCCTGTTTGGTTGCCGGTTGGGCTGGCTGGACCCGTTCCAGCTGGGCCAGGCCGGTTCGACACATCCTAGCGTGTTTAGTTGTCTGGCCGGCTGGGGACCAAATCCGGCTATGCCGTGTTTGGTCGTCTATCTGGCTGGAGCCAGGCCCTCCGGCTGGAACGCTAGTTGGATCGTTTCAGCAAACACAGCGCCTGCAGAATCGCACCTTCGACCCTACTACACTAACTGCAGCAATGTGAGTGTGTTTCCGACCTCGAGCAACGCTCGGGGGACTCGCCGGATTTTTATATTCTTACTGCTTTCAGTTTTCCGGCGCCGGCAACCCCTACCCCGGGGGCTCGCTAGTTGGCCCGACCTGCTAAATCTGTAAACCGATTGATTAGTGTGTGATGGTGTCAGAGGCCCACTCTTCGTCTCAGCTACATACTGCAACCCGGCTGTCCGGCTAGCAAGAGCAGAAGCGACTAGAGCCATGTGATAGATCGAACATGCTGGCCATGTGCCTAGTTGGTATTTTTTGGCTGCTAAGCCTCCAGTACCGTGCGCAATGTATTGTTAGATCTCTCTTCGATTTCGGCTGCAGACCGCAACCCGGCTGCTCGTCAAGGACACAACGTAAATAACAGAGCGCATGAGAAAGTGACTAAGTGTTCAGAAAAGCACGAGCTAGTTCTTGAAAAGTGAAACCGTCACCCGGTTGATGATGACTGCAAGTGCACAGATTGTTTGTAGCTAGTTTCAAAATAAAGATACCGATCCCACAGGGAGCATGAGTCTGAAGTCTAATAATTCTTGAAATAAATATTGCGAAATGCTATATAAAGTTCTAAGTAACAAGATAAAATGCGAGTATTGTGTAAAAAGGTGGTTTTGGGTTTTGGGTATAAGAGCAATAATAAAGTAAAGAAAAGTAACTTAATACAGAAAGTAGTATCGCATATGTAAAGAAGATTGGAACGGCCGTAGGGAAAAAACGTTCTCAGGGAGTAGCAGATACACCACTAGTATTGTAAAGATCTAAGAAAAAAATTATTATCATGAACATTCTCAACTATGTATGTGTGGGAGGAACACCATATGTAGATGAATACGCAACAACCGCTGCTCACATCATCCTCATAACCACAGCAGTCAGCAATCGACATCAATCGAATTACTGTGCTATTAAGGGACGTAATCCCGTAGGATGTATCCCATGGCATGGATAGTGTTCCGTGAGTTTCCTCGATTTCCCAAGTTGATACGTAAGGATTGCCCAAGATTTATAGTCACTGTAAGTGCTAGCACACCTCCGTCTACCAACAAGTAGTTCCCTCCAACAAGTCCCCATGAGAGGCAAATATTGAGAGGTCGACTTCTCCAACATCAAGATGTAGAGAATCTAACACGTGGTCACAATGATGAATATCATAATAGACTTTATCTTATTCCAATCTCATACTAGGGTTTCTCCATCTCCCCAAGAATTAATGATCTACTCAGACATAGAGGCAATCAACATCATGGCAATGATAATGGAAGCAATCATAGATGAATAGTACTTGCATAAATACACAACGAGAATAGGAATTACAACAAGATCTAGACAAGATGTAGATGGAATGGATGGAGATGGTGGTGATGCAGCGGCGGATGATGAAGATCGATGCCTTAGCCTCCCGGATATGCGTAGGGCGAAGATGGATTCCTTGTGGATGAGTTCCCCCTCCAGATGCCTTCCAGAGGTGAGGTTTATGCGATTTCTAGGTGTTATGTATGTCGTCTCCTCGAACCAATTGCACGGGTTGAAACTATTTGACGAGGTGGAGGCGGCGTCAACTATACGGCCGGAGCTATACGGGCGAAAGAAATTCTCTCGCTGTATAGTTGGTCGTTATGCTGTCTGTCTCCTTCGTTCGCTTCTGGTTTTCTTCTGGTATTATTAATATTTCCCAAATAAGTGATTTACGTTGTTTTTAACTCCTTTTCTCCACAGTACAACTGCTTCAATAATTATATGTCCTGATCCTGGTGAAAATAGACATAAAATGTGCACGCGAGCACCGTAAAATACCAAAATCCTACATCTACAATGTAAAATAATAATGTAAAACATGAAGCAAATATGCACTCATCAACTTCCCCAAGCTTAGACTCTTTCTCGTCCCGAGCAAGTTTTTAGCTTAATGGATGTGATCCTCATATTCATGAAGCTGAGTCGATAAAATAAATGAGGCAATTGCAGCATGTGTTTATCATGTTCGATACAGGGGAATAAGTTCATGAATAGTACCTTACTCGAACAATCTGAATAGTATTGGAAGGCTTCCACACCTTAGTTATCAATAGTTCATAAAATATGAATCTCAACATAATGTAAAAGAATTCGGTTCAACCGAATGAGTTAACGAGGTAGTCCCAAGTGTTTTTAGGATCAACATATTCACTTTGGATTCAAAATCTCAAAAGTGTCTCTTTGGCATACTACAATACAGTGGTATATGCCTATTTGCTCTTTGCACATTCTCTCTTTTTCTTCTTTCTTTTCTTTTGCATATATGCTCACACTTTTGTTTTAAGTGTTGTGCAAAGCAGCTAGCCATATATTCCACTTCATGTAGGAATTCAAAGTTCAACGATCTCAATTATCAAATTCCAACTATATATGAAGCATTCTTATGACTTGAGATTCTACCACGACTTGTTCTCACTCTTTTTGGATAACACTTTCATTTTCCTTTGTTCAAAGTTTTCTTTTTCAACTTAATTGTATAGATAATTTTTCTTTGTGAATCAAATTGTAAACTTACATCATATTGACCAAATTATATTTATGTGTCCCATTAATACCAATGGTCTGGAAGACTCCTATTGCTATCATCAAGTGCAAGTAAAATCATACTCAAGCCATTCATATATCAATAAAGCAAACACAAACTCAATATTGCTTCATATATAATAATAAACTCGGTATTTCATAAAAGGGATCAACTATTCCTGAAGGGAATTCTAATAATGCAAACATTATTTCTAGTTTGAACTAATGCAAGAATAATAAAAACTAATAAGATAGATTACAAGGTCTTAAAGACCTCCCCAAGCTTGGAATCAAGCCAGGCAGGATCAAATAATCCCTTGCGATTATTTGATACAGTGATTGTTGTAGATTACTGGGGCGCCATGGCATGTAGCACCGCGGTGCATAGTTTCTTGTTGGTCTCCTCCAGAGTAGTTATGTGGCTATAGAACCTGCGCATATCAGATTGCAAAGTATCCACTCTATCTGCGAGATTGGTCACCAATGGAAGGAGGCCTTCCTTCTTCTCCATCTGATTGAGACGGTGACGGATCTCAACGTGATGGAGTAGCTCTTGCTTCTGATATATCTCTAGTGCACGCACGCGATCCTTGGTCCTGGGGACAGCTTCTTCTTCCTCATCCATAATTGATAGATCAGGGAAGTGGAAACCGTACCTCCACCCTTCTTGAGGTTTAACCTTCATATGAGCACCAATGGTTGGCCTTGAGAGTGGAACCTCGCCTTCCTTGCTAGCACCTGCACCAATATTAGATAATTCCTTGCGCTTGTGTGGCCTTGGATCTGTGGTGACGAACTTGACCATCGCCACACACCCTTTTCCATGTGGCTTGCGATCTTCTCTCTCTTGTCGAGCTTTCTTCGTCGCCCCCAATTGATCTCCGGTGAATCATAGATGTCGCGGCAGATGTAGACATCAACTACATCATCATCACCATTAGAATCATTGTTGAAGTAGATTGGCTTGACGTACTCCTTGCACTTCAGGCTAAACCTCTCCACCTCCTCGTCATCGTCCTCCACGGACGGGCTGCTAGAGCGGTCCCTGGAAGGAGCAATGAGCCCCATGGGTTTACCATGGCCTGGGGCGGGATAGCACATTGCTAGATTGGTTTCTGTAGATTGCGATTAGAGAGATAGACAATGGCAGTATATAAGAGGAGAATATCATTTTGCGGCCCGAAAGTTGGGGTGTCCAGGCAACGCGGTACCCAAGTTGCCTGTAATCAGCCGCGATGACTACAGTTGGCATGCCAAATACTCAGAGGGTCTTTTTCGGCACGAATTCAACTTTACGTTTCAATACAAAATAGCAGGCTAACGACCGTCAAGTTGGGGCCCCCTGTCAGTTATCGCCGTTATGTCGCTCCCGTCGCTTAGGCTGGGTGGCTGTCACGTAGGCTTGCAGCACTGGCACAGTGGATAGGACAAAACAACCGACCCACTGTATTGACGTGACAAAACAGGGCACATATATCGTCGTTATAATTATTTTTTGTTTACTCAGAAGCTGGAACGGCCACCGCCACGCGTCTCTCCTTTGGACTTCCATCCCCATTGTTAACCACTACCTTAAAAGTGCATTGACGGTTCCACCGTTCCCCTGCCTCGTAGAAACCACTCTTCTTCTTCCTGTCATCTGTCTTCTTCCCGTCTTCTCCTTGCCACCATGGAAGGTCATCGCACTCTAGAGACAAGCATCACTACCCATGACAATAAGAAGATAGACATCGTCTACACCAACGAGGAGGAGACAGTGGTGCGAGTCTTGATTATGTACGAGGGTTGGCTTGATAAAGACGAGGACAAGCTTGTGGGATTGGACCTCGAGTACACCCCGGAGGACCCATATGAAGGGAGTGAAGTCGTTGTCGTTCAATTGGCCATGAGGAAACATGTCCTCGTCTACCACTTCTCCCGGTTTGTAGATATGCTCTTTGTAGCTAACCGCTTTTAGGGTTTTCTCCTCTTGTTCTTTATCCATTTGCTCATCTTGCAACTACTGGATTTTATTTAGGACCAAATAAATTATGATAAGACAATGTTGAGAGTCTTGATCTTGCATTTACTAAACTTTTTTAAATTATATTCAGATGATGATCTTGCATTGACAAAATATTTGTAGTTACAAATTTTGGTGATGACAAACTACATATATTCAGGACTGACAGGAATTGTCCGGCGTTGTGCCAGTTCCTTGTAGAAATGCGAATTGTTTTCTGCACTATCCACAATACAACTGATTTTTCGAAATTTCATCGAGAGGGAATTACAATTCCTGCGCACAACTGGATCGATATTCAGAGTCTTGTGAAGATCCTAGGGGGCTCGAGGAAGGATGGAATGGCATCACTCGCAACTAGAATCCTCGATGAGTCATACGATAGAATGAAGGCGGATTTCCCTACGGATAGGCACGATTTCTAGGACGAGTGGCCGCTATCTGATATAAACCTGAAGTGTGCAGCCATAGATGCTTACATGACCTACCAGCTGTATAAGAAGATCCACTTTTTCTACGTTACCTCGTGTTTTCCCTATTTGCAATAGGGAAGACGAGCTTGGGGGAGCCCTTTGTAGAAAATGCAGAATAGCTGAGTTTGCAGCTGCATATGCTAAGAAAATGGCTGCATCTGAAACAGATGACAGAGAGGCTGTAGAAGCAGCTGAAAGAGAGCTTGCAGCTGAAGTAGAAGCAGCTGACAGAGAGGCTGCAGCTGAAGCAGCAAACAGAGGCTGCATCTTCTAGCGGCAACAATCAGGCATGTGATGCACTGCTAATTGTGCCGCAGGACGCTAAAGATAGGGAAGCCAAGTCAGATCCCAGGTGGGACGAAGCATTTCGTGAGCTGTGGAGTGCCAATAATGTAAGATCAAGCTGGAATGATCATAGTTGGTCGCCTTGGAATGATGGCAAGCGCCTCAAGTGGGCTGATGAGAAGTGAATTAAATTTTACTCCTTTGTGTTATGTTTCTATTTTGTGGAACTCATTTATCTTGTCAAGATGTCTAGCGCCTCAAGTGAGAGTAGTAAAATAAATTTTACTTCTTTGTGTTATGTTTCTGTATGTGTCTTGTAGCTTGTCAAGATGGTATCTCGTTAACTGGCAGTTTGAAAGAGTACCTTTTTTCCTCTCTCGCTAAACAAATATGTTTCATTTTGCCCAAATTGGTAGAAAATCTAGAGAAAATTCTCTCTTCGATAATTCGTTCCCTTTTGGACCTCTTTTTGCATCCGATCTGGTAGCAAATCTAGAGCAGCAAATCACACCAGGCAGAATACATTCATTCAGAAAACAAAACAAATGTAGATATAGTTGTGCGCAGCTAAATAGGGTATAGCGATAGAAAGTAGGTTGCTTAACGAGGTTCGATGCATTCAACCAGAAACAGGATGCAAGCAAAATATAGAAAATCAAAAGAAGCTGCTTAGCAGCAGCAGCAATAGACACATTCAACCCCTCCTTGCATGCGCCTTCGCCTCTTCCTCCTCCCTTCGGCGCTTCCTCCACTTCTTGCTGCCCAGTCCCTTGATCTTGGGGGCCTTGGTCTTGATTGGAGGCATGCGACCCTCTTCGATGGCCACCCGCTGGAGGTTTCGGAGGTGAATGCCAAGAGCCTGGTGTTCAGCGATGTAGGCGTTGACGTTCACGGTCTGGCCGCCATTGTGGGTGCCAGATCTTGGGCCCTCTGCATGCTTCACTAAGGAGTTGAAGTCGGTGCCGGTGAGACTCGCCCAGCAGAAGGCGGTCCCCTTGCAGAAGGGGCAACTGTAGTCGCCGCCAGTGAAGAAGGCATCGTACTGGCTGACCTGCAGCCTCCTCAGCACCTAATGAGTCTTGGTGTGCCTGGACTCATCATCGCTGCAGACGTCGCTGCCGTAAACCTATTGGATGAAAAGGAAAATGGGGGAGTAGATGATGTAAGAAGATCGAGCAATCGAAATGCGAACAAGCGAATCCTAATAAACCAAGATCTAGCATCCAATGAAGGGAACGGTAGAAGAACCAGGGAAGGGGAGCAAACCCTAGTTACCTCCGACCATGGGTCGCCGATGCCGGTGTCGTAGGGGTTCAGCGGAGCAATGTACTCATCTGGATCGTAGGGGCCCCTGAAGACTAGGATCTGCTCGTGACCGGCGGGAGCCTCCTCGCCGACGGGGGGATCCTCGCCAACAGCTACATCGGTAGCGGGGACGGGGGCCTAGGTGGGAACGGCGCCTGCCATTGATGCCTCGACGGGGGCCTAGACAGGGACGGCTGCTGCTTTCAATGCGTCGAGGGGGACCGGCAAGGAGACGGGGGCCTCCTCACCGGCTACCTCGGAGGCGACGATGGCCACCGTATCCTCCTCCGCCATCACCGGCGCGGACGGGGTATTCTTGGGAGTTTGCAGATGCTGGTGGGACAGTGGAGAGGGTTGCGAGGGGAGAGTGAGCGAGAGTGAGAGTGGGTGTGCGGAGAGGGGCTCTATAGTTAAGGTGAATGGAAGCAAGGCACGTTTCGATGCACCACCGTGCAACCCGCCGTGCAGTCTACTGCACCGTGCACCACAACACGCGCATGGTACGTCATGTTTTTTTCCCGGGCCATGCATGGTAGTTCTGTATTGAGCCGCATGCAAAGGGTGCATACACAATTTCTATGTACGAAGTTTGACACGGTCCTAAAATTGGTGATAATTAGAAGTGGAAATGTAGAGGGGAAGGTAGGTGACTGTACAGTGAGATCTGTGGGGTCGTGCTAGATCGGGTAGAGGGATGTGTTGATGACTGCGAGTGACTCGATGAAGGCGGAGACGTTATGTCTTGTTGAGCTCAGCTCTTCGGCCTCCAGCTAGCGCGTGCAAGTTTCTTACGGTGGGGCCTAGTTGGAAGTGAGATTGACAGCCGCTGCGTAAAAAATGGGATATGTTTTATTAAAATCAAGTGGTAATAAATTTCAGCTGTCCATCGACGATCGTGCACTCGATGACGCATGTGTTGTGGCGTAGTAGTAGTAGTAGTAGTAGTAGTAGTAGTAGGCTTTTCAGACTTGATTAAACATGACATGACCAGTCGACGACTTTTTCCATGGACGGCTTCGTGTTCCTTCTTATAGAAGTCTCGCTGAGGGAGGCGTCCGTGCTGTCTCACGTTGTACTGTGAAGGGCACGACGTGTGCAACGATCATCATTGGATCACACAGAATCAATGGTTGGTGTGCACGATCCGCGTGACAACTATGACAACCAATCAGGGAGTAGCAGATAGAGTGACCACAGGTTTGGGTTTCTATGAAAGACAGAGAGGGGGGCGGCAAACTGAGTAGTATCAAAAAACCAAGGGCAAAACTGAGTAGTATAAAAATGGAAAGTGATTGTATTGTATAATGAAATACATCATGGCATACATCAAATTATTCCAAGATAGATCCACTTGAGTTAATTGGATGTGTGTTCTTCTCATAAACCACATGGACCCACTAGAGTTCATTGCATGTGTGTTATTGTCATAAACCACATGGATCCACTTGTGTCATTGCATGTGTGTACTTTTCATAAACCACATGTTGATCCACGAATGTCACTGCATGTGTGTTCTTTTCATGAACCACGTATGGATCCACCAGTGTCATTGAATGTGTGTTCCTTTCATGAACCAGATATGGATCCACCAGAGTCATTGCATGTGTGTTCTTTCAATAAACCACAGCTAGAGTCATTGCATCTCTGTTCTTTTCATTAACCACAGATAGAGTCATTGCATGTGAGTTGTTCTCATAAACCACATCTAGAGTCATTGCATGTGTGTTCTTCTCACAAACCACATATGGATCCACAAGAGTTCATTGCATGTCTATTCTTTTCACAAACCACAGCTAGAGTCATTGCATGTCTGTTCTTTTCACAAACCACACATGGTTCCAGCAGTGTCATTGCATGTGTCTTCTTTTCACAAACCACATCTAGACTCATTGGATGTGTGTTCTTTTCATAAACCACATATGGATCCCCCAATATCATTGCATGTGTGTTCTTTTCACATACCACATCTAGAGTCATTGCATGTGTGTTCTTCTCACAAACAACATATGGATCCACCAGAGTTCATTGCATGTGTGTTCTTTTCACAAACACAGCTAGAGTCATAGCATGTCTGTTCTTTTGACAAAACATAGCTAGAGTCATTGCATGTCTGTTCTTTCCAAAAACTACATATGGATCCATCAGTTTCATTGGATGTGTGTTCTTTTCATGAACCACAGCTAGAGTCATTGCATGTGTGTTCTTTCCACAAACCACACATGGAGCCACCAGTTTCATTGCATGTGTGTTCTTTTCATCAACCACAGCTAGAGTCATTGCATGTGTGTTCTTCTCACAAACTACATAAGGATACACCAGTGCCATTACATGTGTGTTCTTCTCACAAACAACACATGGATCCACCAGTGTCATTGCATGTCTGTTCCTTTCACAAACCATAGCTAGAGTCATTGCATGTCTGTTCTTTCCACAAACCACATATGGATCCACCAGTGTCATTGGATGTGTGTTCTTTTCATTAACCACAGCTAGAGTCATTGCATGTGTGTTCTTTCCACAAACCACATATGGATCCACAAGTGTCATTGGATGTGTGTTCTTTTCATGAACCACACCTAGTGTCATTGCATGTGTGTTCTTTTCATTAAACCACACATGGATCCACCAGTATCATTGGATGTCTATTCTTTTCATGAACCACACCCAGAGTCATTGCAAGTCTGTTCATCTCACAAACCACACATGGATCCACCAGTGTGTCTGCATGAGTGTTCTTTCCATGGACCACAGCTAGAGTCATTTGCATGTTTGTTGTTGTCAAAAACCACACATGGATCCACCGATGTCATTGCATGTGTGTTCTTTTCATGAACCATAGCTAGAGTCATTGCATGTGTGTTCTTTTTCACAAACCACATAAGGATCCACCAGTGTCATTGGATGTGTGTTCTTTTCATGAACCACACCCAGTGTCAATGCATGTGTGTTCTTCTCACAAACCACACATGGATCCACCAGTGTCATTTCATGTCTATTCTTTTCACAAACCATAGCTAGAGTCATTGTATGTCTATTCTTTCCACAACCCACTTATGGATCCACCAGATGCATTGGATGTGTGTCCTTTTCATTAACCAAAGCTAGAGTCATTGGATGCGTGATCTTTCCACAAACCACATATGGCCAGTGTCATTGGATGTGTGTTCTTTTCATGAACCACACCCAGTGTCATTGCATGTGTGTTCTTTTCATTAAACCACACATGGATCCACCAGTGTCATTGTATGTTTGTTCTTTTCATGAACCACACCCAGAGTCATTGCATGTCTGTTCTTCTCACAAACCACACATGGATCCACCGGTGTGATTGCATGTGTGTTCTTTTCATGAACCATAGCTAGAGTCATTTGCATGTCTGTTGTTGTTAGAAACCACACATGGATCCACCGGTATCATTACATGTGTGTTCTTTTCATGAACCACATCTAGAGTCATTGCATGTGTGTTCTTTTGCACAAACCACATAAGGATCCACCAGTGTCATTGGATGTGTGTTCTTTTCATGAACCACACCCAGTGTTATTGCATGTGTGTTCTTCTCACAAACCACACGTGGATCCACCAATGTCATTGCATGTCTGTTCTTTTCACAAACCATAGCTAGAGTAATTGCATGTCTATTCTTTCCACAAACCACATATGGATCCACCAGTGTCATTGGATGTGTGTTCTTTTCATTAACCACATCTAGTGTCATTGCACGTGTGTTCTTTTTCACCAACCACATAAGGATCCACCAATGTCATTGGATGTGTGTTCTTTTCATGAACCACACCCAGTGTCATTGCACGTGTGTTCTTTTCACAAACCACATAAGGATACACCAGTGTCATTGGATGTGTTTTCTTTTCATGAACCACACCCATTGTCATTGGATGTGTGTTCTTTTCATGAACCACGCATGGATCCACCAGTGTGATTATATGTGTGTTCTTTTCATTAACCACATATAGAGTCATTGCATCTGTGTTCTTTCCACAAACCACATATGGATCCACTAGTGTCATTGCATGTCTGTTCTTTTCATTAACCACAGCTAGAGTCATTGCATGTCTGTTCTTTTAACAAACCACATATGGATCCACTAGTGTGATTGCATGCGTGTTCTTTTCACAAACTACAAATAGTATCATTGCATGTAAGTTCTATCCATAGACCACATCAGGATCCACCAGTGTCACTGGATGTGTGTTCCTTTCACAAACCAGAACTAGAGTCATTGCATATATGTTCTTTTCACGAACCACATATGTATCCACCTATGTCATTTCATGTGTGTTCTTTTCATAAACAACGGCTAGAGTCATTGCATGTCTGTTCTTTTCATGAACCACGTATGGATCCACCTGTGTCATTAGATGTGTTTTCTTTTCATGAACCACACCCAGAGTCATTGCATGTCTGTTCTTTTCACACACCACACATGGATCCACCAGTGTTATTGCATGTGTGTTCTTTTCATGAACCACAGCTAGAGTAATTGCACGTGTGTTCTTCTCACAAACCACATAAGGATACACCAGTGTCATTGCATGTGTGTTCTTGTCACAAACCACACATGGATCCACCGATGTCATTACATGTGTGTTCTTGTCAAGAACAACAGCTAGAGTCATTGCATGTGTGTTCTTTTGCACAAACTACATAAGGATCCACCAATTTCATTGGATGTGTCTTCTTTCCATGAACCACACCCAGTGTCATTGCATGTGTGTTCTTTTCACAAACCACATAAGGATACACCCGTGTCATTGGATGTGTTTTCTTTTCTTGAACCACTCCCAGTGTCATTGCATATGTGTTATTTTCATGAACCACACATGGATCCACCACTATGATTGCATGTGTGTTCTTTTCATGAACCACATCTAGAGTCATTGCTGTGAGTTCTTTTTCACAAACCACATAAGGATCCACCAGTGTCATTGGATGTGTGTTCTTTTCATGAACCACACCCAGTGTTATTACATGTGTGTTCTTCTCACAAACCACACATGGATCCACCGGTGTCATTGCATGTATGTTCTTTTCACAAACCATAGCTAGAGCCATTGCATGTCTGTTCTTTCCACAAACCACATATGGATCCACCAGTGTCATTGGATGTGTGTTCTTTTCATTAACCACATCTAGTGTCATTGCATTTGTGTTCTTTTTCACAAACCACATAAGGATCCACCAATGTCATTGGATGTGTGTTCTTTTCATGAACCACACCCAGTGTCATTGCACGTGTGTTCTTTTCACAAACCACATAAGGATACACCAGTGTCATTGGATGTGTTTTCTTTTCATGAGCCACACCCAGTGTCATTGGATGTGTGTTCTTTTCATGAACCACACATGGATCCACCAGTGTGATTGCATGTGTGTTCTTTTCATTAACCACATATAGAGGCATTGCATGTGTGTTCTTTCCACAAATCACATATGGATCCTCTAGTGTCATTGGATGTCTGTTCTTTTAATGAACCACAGCTGGAGTCATTGCATGTCTGTTCTTTCGGCAAACCACATATGGATCCACCAGTGTGATTGCATGTGTGTTCTTTTCACAAACCACAGCTAGTATAATTGCATGTATGTTCTTTCCACAAACCACATAAGGATCCACCAGTGTCAATGGATGTGTATTCTTTTCACAAACCACAGCTAGAGTCATTGCATATCAGTTTTTTTCACAAACCACATATGTATCCACCAATGTCATTTCATGTGTGTTCTTTTCATAAACCACGGCTAGAGTCATTGCATGTCTGTTCTTTTCATGAACCATGTATGGATCCACCCGTGTCATTAGATGTGTGTTCTTTTCATGAACCACACCCAGAGTCATTGCATGTGTGTTCTTTCCACAAACCACACTTGGATCCACCAGTGTCATTGCATGTGTGTCCTTTTCATGAACCACAGCTAGAGTCATTGCACGTGTGTTCTTCTCACAAACCATATAAGGATACACCAGTGTCATTGCATGTGTGTTCTTGTCACAAGCCACACATGGATCCTTCGATGTCATTGCATGTGTGTTCTGTTCATGAACAACAGCTAGAGTCATTGCATGTGTGTTCTTTTTCACAAACAACATAAGGATCCACCAGTGTCAATGGATGTGTGTTCTTTTCACGAACCACACCGAGTGTCATTGCATGTGTGTTCTTTTCACAAACCGCATAAGGATAAACCCGTGTCATTGGATGTGTTTTATTTTAATGAACCACACCCAGTGTCATTGGATTGTGTTCTTTTCATGAACCACACATGGATCCACCAGTGTGATTGCATGTGTGTTCTTTTCATGAACCACATCTAGTCATTGCATGTGTTTTCTTTCCACAAATCTCATATGGATCCACCAGTGTCATTGCATATCTATTCTTTTTATTAACCACAGCTAGAGTCATTGCATGTTTGTTGTTTCGACGAACCACATATGGATCCACCAGTGTGATTGCATGTGTGTTCTTTTCACAAACTACAGCTAGTGTCATTGCATGTCTGTTCTTTCCACAAACCACATATGGATCCACCAGTGTCATTAGATGTGTGTTCTTTTCATTAACCATAACTAGAGTCATTGCATGTGTGTTCTTTCCACAAACCACATATGGATCCACTAGTGTCATTGGATGTGTGTTCTCTTCATGAAGCACACCTAGTGTCATAGCATGTGTGTTCTTTTCATTAAACCACACATGGATCCACAAGTGTCATTGGATTTCTATTCTTTTCATGAACCACACCCAGAGTCATTGCATGTATGTTCTTCTCACAAACCACACATGGATCCACCGGTGTGATTGCATGTGTGTTCTTTTCATTAAACCACAGCTAGAGTCATTTGCATGTCTGTTCTTGTAACAAATCACACATGGATCCACCGGTGTCATTGCATCTGTGTTCTCTTCATGAACCACGGCTAGAGTCATTGCATGTGTGTTCTTTTTCACAAAACACATAAGGATCCACTAGTCTCATTGGATGTGTGTTCTTTTCATGAACCAGACCCAGTTTCATTGCATGTGTGTTCTTATCGCAAACCACACATGGATCCACCAGTGTCATTGCATGTTTGTTCTTTTCACAAACCATAGCTAGAGTCATTGCATGTCTGTGCTTTCCACAAACCACATATGGATCAACCAATGTCATTGGATGTGTGTTATTTTCATTAATCATAGCTAGAGTCATTGTATGTGTGGTCTTTCCACAAACCACGTATGGATCCACCAGTGTCATTGGATGTGTGTTATTTTCATGAACCACACCCAGTGTCATTGCATGTGGGTTCTTTTCATTAAACCACACATGGATCCACCAGTGTCATTGGATGTCAGTTCTTGTCATGAACCACACCCAGAGTCATTGCATGTCTGTTCTTTTCACAAACCACTCATGGATCCACTGGTGTGATTGCGTGTGCGTTCTTTTCATGAACCACAACTAGAGTCATTTGCATGTCTGTTCTTGTCACAGAACACACATGGGTCCACCGGTTTCATTGGATCTGTGTTCTTTTCATGAACCACAGCTAGAGTCATTGCATGTGTGTTCTTTTTTCACAAACCACATAAGGATCCAATAGTGTCATTGGATGTGTGTTCTTTACATGAACCACACCTAGTGTCATTGCATGTGTGTTCTTCTCGCAAACCTCACATGGGTCCACCAGTGTCATTGCATGTTTGTTCTTTTCACAAACCATACCTAGAGTCACTACATGTCTGTTCTTTCCACAAACCACATATGGATCCACCAATGTCATTGGATGTGTGTTCTTTTCATTAATCATAGCTAGAGTCATTGCATGTGTGTTCTTTCCACAAACCACGTATGGATCCGTCAGTGTCATTGGATGTGTGTTCTTTTCATGAACCACACCTAGTGTCATTGCATGTGTGTTCTTTTCATTAAACCACACATGGATCCACCAGTGTCATTGGATGTTTGTTCTTTTCATGAACCACACCCAGAGTCATTGCATGTCTGTTCTTCTCACAAACCACACATGGATCCACCGGTGTGATTGCATGTGTGTTCTTTTCATGAACCACGGCTAGAGTCATTTGCATGTTTGTTCTTGTCACAAAACACACGTGGATCCACCGGTTTCGTTGGATGTGTGTTGTTTTCATGAACCAGAGCCAGATTCATGGCATGTGTGTTCTTTTTTCACAAACCACATAACGATCCACCAGTTTTATTCGATGTGTGTTATTTTCATGAACCGCACCTAGTGTCATTGCATGTGTGTTCTTTTCACGAACCACATAAGGATACACCAGTGTCATTGGATGTGTGTCCTTTTCATTAACCAAAGCTAGAGTCATTGGATGCGTGATCTTTCCACAAACCACATATGGCCAGTGTCATTGGATGTGTTTTCTTTTCATCAACCACACCTAGTGTTATTGGATGTGTTTTCATTTCATGAACCACATATAGAGTCATTGCATGTGTGTTCTTTCCATAAACCACATATGGATCCATCAGTGTCATTGCATGTCTGTTCTTTTCATTAACCACAGCTAGAGTCATTGCATGTCTGTGTCGTTCGACAAACCACATATGGATCCACCAGTGTGATTGGATGTGTGTTCTTTTCACAAACCACAGCTAGTGTCATTGCAAGTATGTTCTTTACACAAACCACATATGGATCCACGAGTATCACTGGATGTGTGTTCTTTTCACAAACCACATCTAGAGTCATTGCATATCTGTTCTTTTCACAAACCACATATGTATCCACCAATGTCATTTCACGTGTGTTCTTTTCATAAACCACGGCTAGAGTCATTGCATGTCTGTTCTTTTCATGAACCACGTATGGATCCACCTGTGTCAATAGATGTGTGTTCTTTTCATGAACCACACCCAGAGTCATTCCATGTCAGTTCTTTTCACAAACCACACATGGATCCACCAGTGTCATTGCATGTGTGTTCTTTTCATGAGCCACAGCTAGAGTCATTGCAATGTGTTCTTCTCACAAACCACATAAGGATACACTAGTGTCGTTGCATGTGTGTTCTTGTCACAAACCACACATGGATCCACCGATTTCATTGCATGTGTGTTCTTTTCATGAACAACAGCTAGTGTCATTGCATTTGTGTTCTTTTGCACAAACCACATAAGGAGCCACCAGTGTCATTGGATGTGTGTTCTTTTCATGAACCACACCCAGTGTCATTGCATGTGTTTTTTTTCTCAAACCACATAAGGATACACCTGTGTCATTGGATGTGTTTTCTTTCCATGAACCACACCCAGTGTCATTGGATGTGTGTTCTTTTCATGAACCACACATGGATCCACCAGTGTGATAGCATGTGTGTTCTTTTCATGAACCACATATAGTCATTGCATGTGTGTTCTTTCCACAAACCGCATATGGATCCACCAGTGTGATTGCATGTGTGTTCTTTTCACAAACTAAAGCTAGTGTCATTGCATGCCTGTTCTTTCCACAAACCACATATGAATCCACCAGTGTCATTAGATGTGTGTTCTTTTCATTAACCACAACTAGAGTCATTGCATGTGTATTCTTTCCACAAACCACATATGGATCCACCAGTGTCATTGGATGTGTGTTCTTTTCATGAACCACACCCAGTGTCATTGCATGTGTGTTCTTTTCATTAAACCACACATGGATCCACCAGTGTCATTGGATGTCTGTTCTTTTCATGAACCACACCCAGAGTCATTGCATGTCTGTTCTTCTCGCATACCACGCATGGATCCATCGGTGTGATTGCATGTGTGTTCTTTTCATGAACCACAACTAGAGTCCTTTCCATGTCAATTCTTGTCACGAACCAGACATGGATCCACCGGTGTCATTGCATGTGTGTTCTTTTCATGAACCACAGCTAGAGTCATTGCATGTGTGTTCTATTTCACAAACCACATAAGGATCCACCAGTGTCATTGGATGTGTGTTCTTTTCCTGAACCACACCCAGTTTCATTGCATGTGTGTTATTTTCATGAACCACACATGTATCCACCAGTGTGATTGCATATGTGTTATTTTCATGAACCACATATAGAGTCATTGCATGTCTGTTCTTTCCACAAACCACATATGGATCCACCAATGTCATTGGATATGTGTTCTTTTCATTAATCATAGCTAGATTCATTGCATGTGTGTTCTTTCCACAAACCACATATGGATCCACCAGTGTCATTGGATGTGTGTTATTTGCATGAACCACACCCAGTGTCATTGCATGTGTGTTCTTTTCATTAAACCACACATGGATCCACTAGTGTCTTTGGATGTCTGTTCTTTTCATGAACCACACCCAGTGTCATTGCATGTCTATTCTTCTCACAAACCACACATGGATCCACCGGTGTGATTGCATGTATGTTCTTTTTATGAACCATAGCTAGAGTCATTTGCATGTCTATTCTTGTCACAAAACACACATGGATCCACCGGTTTCATTGGATGTGTTTTCTTTTCATGAACCACAGATAGACTAGTTGCATGTGTGTTCTTTTTTCACAAACCACATCAGGATCCACTAGTGTCATTGGATGTGTGTTCTTTTCATGAACCACACCTAGTGTCATTGCATGTGTGTTCTTTTCACGAACCACATAAGGATACACCAGTGTCATTGGATGTGTTTTCTTTTCATGAACCACACCCAGTGTCATTGGATGTGTGTTCTTTTCATGAACCACACATGGATCCACCAGTGTGATTGCATGTGTGTTCTTTTCATGAACCACATATAGAGTTATTGCATGTGTGTTTTTTCCATAAACCACATATGGATCCACCAGTGTTATTGCATGTCTGTTCTTTTCATTAACCACAGCTAGAGTCATTGCATGTATGTTCTTTCGACAAACCACATATGGATACACAAGTGTGATTGGATGTGTGTTCTTTTCACAAACCACAGCTAGTGTCAGTGCATGTATGTTCTTTACACAAACCACATATGGATCCACTAGTGTCACTAGCTGGGCGTTCTTTTCACAAACCACATCTAGAGTCATTGCATATCTGTTCTTTTCACAAACCACATATGTATCCACCAATGTCATTGCATGTGTGTTCTTTTCATAAACCACAGCTAGAGTCATTACATGTCTGTTCTTTTCATGAACCACATATGGATCCACTAGTGTCATTAGATGTGTGTTATTTTCATAAACCACACCCAGAGTCATTGCATGTCTTTTCTTTTCACAAACCACACATGGATCCACCAGTGTCATTGCATGTGTGTTCTTTTCATGAACCATAGCTAGAGTCATTGCACGTGTGTTCTTCTCACAAACCACATAAGGATACACCAGTGTCATTGCATGTGTGTTCTTGTCACAAACCACACATGGATCCACCGATGGCATTGCATGTGTGTTCTTTTCATGAACCACAGCTAGAGTTATTGCATGTGTGTTCTTTTGCACAAACCACATAAGGATCCACCAGTGTCATTGGATGTGTGTTCTTTTCATGAACCACACCCAGTGTCATTGCATGTGTGTTCTTTTCACAAACCACATAAGGATACACCAGTGTCAATGGATGTGTTTTCTTTTCATGAACCACACCCAATGTCATTGGATGTGTGTTCTTTTCATGAACCACACATGCATCCACCAGTGTGATTGCATGGGTGTTCTTTTCATGAACCACATATTGAGTCATTGCATGTGTGTTTGTCGTCGGATTGATGACAAGTACACCATGAGGGGGTCCTCGAGGCGTGCGGAAGAGAGGGGTGTGAGACGTACGGTGTCCGGGACAGTGAGCACACAAGTTTACCCAGTTTCGAATCCGCCAGCTTTTTACGGATCCTACTCCTGCTAGCAATTCAGTAATACGGCAGAGCTGGAATACGGGTTATAAGGGTTCGCCTCTGCGAGTTGAGATTGTAGACTATTGAGGGTGCCCTAAAGTCTCTCCCTAGGATGGCTTATATAGATATCCGGCCTAGGGTTTACAGGAGAGACCTATCCGGCTATGACTAAGAGTTGGTTACAGAGTACATCTTGAACTACAAGTAACACTATGGGCCTATGTCAGTAAATCTTCTGGGCCTTCCCGTAGCCGAATTGGACTCCGTCTTTTCTCCCTGACTGGGCCGCCTGTGAAGCAAAGCTCTAACCCGAAGTGGGCCACCCTGGTCAGTGAGGAACTTTGAGGATACCCGGAAAGTATATCCCCAACAGCAGCCCCCGGAAGTCTCCAAGATCCAAAGTCAGATTCATCATCGTCTAGCTTGATCTTCGGCTTGCAGAATCTCGAAGGGTTCCTGAAACTTCACAATAAAACATACGATCCAGGTTTTTAAAAATAAGTCGGACCTATCAACATGTTACTCGGATTTTCAAGCTTGATTTTCAAACTAAGCCGGAACTTGGTCTCTGACGTCATCTGACACTGGTCATGGTCAAGTCACGTCATCTGACAAACATCCTGTCAGCACGACCGTTGGTGGGTCCGTCGTTCGCGGAACCGAGGCACCGTTTCAATGCGTACGCGGAGATCGAGGCGACGTAATCATCGCATGGGTCCTTCCCAGTTCCTTCCACGACGCGTGGCGGTTACACAGTGCTGTTTGCACAAATCTTGGCACGGCTAGGTGGTTATAAGGGGTGAGGATTTCTTTTCCTCATCTTCACATGTTCCCTTGCCGTTCCTTCTTCTCCACTTCTCCCTCGCGCACAGAGTTCTCCTGCCTCCCAGATTCCCAGCGCCACCCCTCTAAGGTCACTGGTGCACCGAAGAAATGGCTTCCTCTTCATCATCCGGCTTAGCAGCAGCGGCGGCAGCGGCGGCGGCGATGGCAGCAGCAGAGAAGGAGAGCAACCGGGGGGTTTGGATCACATGCCTCCTCGACGACGAGAAACTCCGCGGCGTGGAGAGTGAAGGTCTCCTCCGCGCCGGCGACTGGCGGAGCGGTTCCGGTGAGACCATCACCAACCCGCATGCCAACGAGCGGGTACACTTCGGCACCCACCTCGACAGAGGTTTGTCTTTCCCTCCCTCAGAATTCTTTTCTGATGTGATTGATCACTATAGCGTTCAGTTCATCATCTTCCCCCAAACTCCATCTTAGAGATGAGTTCCCACGCAGCTTTGTGCGAGGGGTATCCCGGCATTAGGCCGAGTCTTACTTTGTTCTGGTACTATTTTTATGTCCGGAGAAACTCCATTACCGTCGGTAATCCTTACATTACCAGCACTATTATCCTTTCAGTTAGACGCGAGGAGCGTGTTTTCCTCGTATTCTAGCTAGTGAGTCGGTCAAACAATGGCCGGCCACTTTCTTTTACCATAAGGATATCCCTGCTCCCGGCAAAGATAATGCTTTGCCGGCTTTCATCGATGGAGCTGCCACGGCCCAACCATCTTGGGACGAGGCCCCTCCGGCTCTTAGTGACGATCTGATCCTTGCCAAGAGGCGGATCAAATACCTGATGAAACACAAAGGTTTGAAAGGGTCCGACTTAGTCCAGTGTTGGGTGTCACGTCGGATCCAGCCTCTCCAGTACCACGACGACTGACTGATGCATGCCATCATGGCGTCAAAACAAGACTCCCTCCGCATCTGCCCCAATGCCCTGAAGCCACAGGACTACATAAGCCAGACTAAATGGATGATTAAGGAGCGGATCGAGAGAAAGATCCCGGACGTGTCTCTAGACATGCACACAGCAGAAGACTTTGTAGTTCCGGTAAGCTTTAACAATAAACTCTTTTATGTGTTTCACCTTTTAAATTATTTCGCAATACTGAAATATTTTCTTCTTTTTAGCTTGACGACCTCCTCGAGTCGGAGCTGGCTCCTCTCGAGGGATATCCTCCGGAGTTTTCTTAGGAGGAGGAACTGATCCCATTGCCGGACGTTGTGCCCAGGAAGCGCAAAGCTCCAACAGTGGCTGTCGGCACAAAGGAGGTGCCAGTTGTGAAGAGGTAACTTTCAACACAAATTCCGACTTTGTACCTTACTCGTAATTTCTTCCGAGATGTAATGTTTTCTACTTTATCACATTCTCAGAGCTAAACAACTCTTCAAGGGCAAGGGGAAGGGAACTTCTTCGAAGCCCTTGCGGCAGACAAAGCTGACTATGGCTTCTCCTGCTGTGGCTCCTCCGACTCCTGCCCCATAACCTTCTACAACACCGGTGATCATTCCATCACCGGTTGTCGCAGAAGATCCGGCTCCTTCAACGGGGCCAGCGACCCTTGAGTCTCAAACTGACGCCATCATGGGTGGCTCAGGATTAGATAAGGGTGAACCCTCTTTGGGTAATGATCCCTCGGCAGAGACTTTCGTCGAAAACCTCCTAAACAATCCGGGACTTGCAAAATTTGGCTTGTCTCGGAAATCTGCGGAAGAAATCCAGCTTCTGGCCTGACAATGCCTAGAGGGCCGAAATCTCTCTGCCGAAGAAGAAGCACAAGAAGCGGAAGACATCAAGTACTTCGACCTTCTTGAACAAGTCCGCCTTCGCGACGAGGGACTTAGAGCTGGTGTGCTTCCACCACCTCCGGTTATTCCACTCACCCTTGCCGAGAAGGTTACCACCAAAGTGAACATGTGTCTGAGCAAGCTCACACATGAACATCATGTAAGTCGGCATTCCAACTCACGTTTTTCTTTATTGTACTTTATATCATATCCTCTAGCCCCCAAGCATGAAGTAGGATATACAATCTGGGTTTATGCTTCCTTAGGATGCCAAAGAATGAACTAGTGTAGCCCCCAAGGCTCGTGCTGATATTAGTAACAATATTAGCCTGAGTCTTTAGTAGACTTCTAACTCTAGGTATTTTGACTTATAGAAAGTTAATTCATATAACCAGGATTTGTTGAAGAATATCTGCAACAAGCGGAGAGAGATCAGAGCTCTCCCTCTTGAAAATGCTGAGGTGAAGGTTTCAAAGGATGAGGCCGAAGGTAAACATTCCGAAACTCAAAACTTTGTCTTGATTTTCTTAGTCGAATATTTTTTACTGAACTGTTGTTCTTGTTTCTTACAGGACTGGTAAAACAGTCCTGCGCTATGATTGAAGAGGCCGAGAACCTCAAAACCCTGGTGGTGGAGAATAAAGAACTTCGCCAAGAGCTGGATAAGCTCAAGGCAGATCATGAGAAGAGCATCGCTCAAATTCTCGAATCCACCTCCATGATCACTGATGAACGTGATCGCAAGATTGCGCTTCAAGATCAGAGAAGCTCGGATCTCAACAACGAGCTTTGCAGAGAGAAGGATCTTTTAGAGGCGCTCCGGGTTGGACTCCGGAGTCTTCGAGAAGAGAAGACCAAAGTTGACGACGTCATCTTCGGTATGTTTCCATCTTTCTCACTTGTCTATATTCTTTGACTCTTTCGATGTCGGATTTTCTTAACCATTTTTGTGTTATGTGTATAGGTCCTCTGACCTTGAGGGACTCCACCTTTGCCAAGCCTCGCACCCACCGGCTTACCCAAGTCGGTGATCTGCTTCATGACTTCCGCCAATCCATTAAGGATATTGGCGAAGCTCTCAAGGTTCCGGACATGCATAGCATGTCCGACTTTCAGGTGCGGGACCAGGCGAAGGAGATGCCGCAGCTCGTCCGGGACTGGAACATGTCCTACGCGCGATCCGCGACGCAAAACGCTCTCACCATGGTCATGAGCCACCATGGAAACATGGAGATATGGCAAGTGACTAGAGGGTACTGCAAGGTGGATGAAGATGACCAGGAGCAAGATATCAAGGCCATCATGGACTCCTGCGCCGGATATGGGTGTCACGTAGCTGACTTAACTAGCTACGACACTCCCTTCTTCACCCACGTCGACACACCGCCTCCGCCTCCGGAAGAAGCAGCTCAAGTTTCCGATGATGAACAGACCGTATCGAATATGAACATCTCGGAGCGTTATCAAACCGAGGACGATGCATCTAGCGAGCCTATAGCTCCTACCTCCTCTCCTGCATCATAAATTACCAGAAACAAATGTATTATTCTGAGAAACATTATGGGTCTTGTAAATATGCAGTATTATAATTTTGCTGGTGCTAAGCTTTAATCTATTCAGCACTTTTTTGGCTTAAATTTTTGTGTGCCTGAAATGTTTACATAAGCACTTGTACTTTTTTTCCTATACTTATCGTTTATCTAGCTTTCCGCCTCGTCCCTTTCGTGAGCCGGCTAAACCTCCTGCATCGGAGCTTTGCTAAACCAGTTTAAACTCGGAAAAAAAAGTCGGCTTCCAGTACCAACAATTCACTACTCGGAAAATACCCGCATCCGTCAATCAGACAAATACCCAAAGTATAGACTAGGAAATTTAGAGTTATACCCGAAGGTAGCATTTTTAGAATCGGAAATCTAAACCAGAACAAACATGAGCATAAAGTACTTTCAAGTATTTTGGCATTTTCGATTATGACATGATCATTCGGAAATAAGATGGCAAAAACTTCTCAGAAAAACTTGAGGCAACCAAAACTTTTATTTCTCACAGAACATGTACACATATATGATTACAAAGAAGGATAAACTAAGAATAAAAGGGATGTAGCTGAGCAATATTCCACAGTCTGTCTAACTCATCCAGATTTATACTGCCTCCAGCTCTCTTTCTCTTCTTAGTAGCAGGTCTTTCTTTGATTGCCCTCATGTCAGTTAAGTAGTACGAACCATTATGCAATACTCGACTAACTAAAAAGACCCTTCCCATACTGGGGTAAGTTTGTGCTTTCTTTGTTGCACAAGCCGGAGAACCAAATCGCCTTTATTGAAAGATCTGTTTCGGACTCTCTAGCTATGATACTTGCGTAACTTCTGCTAATAGGCTGTTGATCTCATTTTAGGAACGACGAGAACTTCTTCGACTAAGTCGAGATCATTTTGTCGAGAAATCTCGGCATCCTCTTTGATATACGCAGCCACTCTAGGAGACGTGTGAATCAAATCGCTAGGAAGAACTGCTTCTGCGCCATAGACCAAGAAGAAAGGTGTGTATCCGGTTGACCTGTTCGGGGTTGTTCGTAAACTCCATATTACAGATGGTAATTCCTCTACCCAAGCCCCCGTAGCACGTCGTAGTGGTGCTTCGAGTCTCGGTTTTAGGTCCTATAGGATTAAACCATTTGCCCTTTTGACTTGTCCGTTAGCCTGTGGATGTGCGACTGACGCAATGTCAAGCCGGATATTTTGTTCATTGCAGAACTCGGCCAATTCTCCCATAGAGAAATTACTCCCGTTGTCCGTGATAATGCTATGCGGATAACCATACCGGATTATAACATCCTCGACAATTTTTTTGGCTGTTGCTCCATCACAACTAGTGATAGGTTTAGCCTCAATCCATTTTGTGAATTTATCCACCATCACTATGAGGTGAGTAAATCAACTTGGAGCCTGTTTAAACGGTCCTACCATGTCAAGCCCTCAGACCGCAAAAGGCCATGTTATAGGTATTGTTCGCAACTGATCAGCCGGAACATGAGCTTGTTTGGCGTATTTTTGGTAGCCCTTGCACGTCTTGACCAGCCGTTCGGCATCTGTCTTGGATGTAAGCCAGAAAAAAACATGCCTGAAAGCTTTTGCCACTATAGATTTGGCTGCAGCGTGGTGACCACACTCGCCTTCGTGGATTTCTCTTAGGATTTCCACTCCTTCTTCCAGAGATACGCAGCGCTGAAATACCCCAGATACACTCCGCTTATAGAGCTCACCACTAACTATAGTATAGGCTTTTGCTCGTCGGACGATCTGTCGGCTCAGAACCTCGTCTTCGTGTAATTTGCCATCTACCAAATAGTTAAGGTAGGGTTGAGTCCAGCTAGGAATTACAGCCAGAACTGCTATCAAAGGTGAGTCGGATTTGGTCAGATATTCCTCATCTACTCCCTTTATCGAGGGAACTTTGAGGTGCTCCAAAAATGCGCCATCCGGGACCTCTTTCCGCGTAGAGCCTATTCGAGATAATGCATCTGCTTCCTCATTTTCTACTCGAGGGATGTGTTGAACTTCAAACCCGTCGAACGATTTAGATAGATCATCCACGACAGCTTTATATGCTGCCATGTGCTTATTTGCATTACAAATATCCGAGACTTGCTGAGCAACAAGATCCGAATCTCCGTAACACATCAAACATCGGATGCCAATATCCTTAGCAATCCGGATTCCATGCAGCAGTGCTTCATATTCGGCAATGTTATTTGTCGCTGTGAAGTGGATCTGCAACACGTATAACAGTTTATCTCCTTGGGGTTATTTGGGCACCACGCCAGCCCCTGAGCCCCCTCGAGCCTTAGACCCATCGAAAAAGAGGGTCCAATATTCCGACTCAGGGAGGAACATGTTCTCCTTGGTCTCTGTCCAATCAGCGACAAAGTCAGCAAGGATCTGGGATTTGATTGCAGTCCGGGGTTTGTACTCAATATCGAAAGCTGCAAGCTCTATGCCCCATTTGGTGACGCGTCCTGTGGCATCGCTATTGTTGATTATGTCTCTCATGGGAGCTTTGCTCACCACGGTAATTGAATGCTCCTGAAAATAGTGTTGTAACTTACGAGATGCTAGAAAAACACTGTAAGCCAACTTTTGATAGTGCGGATACCGCTGTTTTTATTCTGTCAGGACCTCGCTGACAAAGTACGTCGGATGCTGCACCAGGTGTTCCTGACTTTCTTCTGGTCTCTCCACTACCATAACGATACTGACAACCTTATTTGTCACAGCAATGTAGAGCAACATCGGTTCCTGAGGTTCCAGCGCTGCAAGGATAGGAGCAGATGAGAGTACTTTCTGCAGGTCTTGTAGTGCAACTTCAGCTTCGTCAGTCCAGACAAAATCCTTGGTCTTCTTCAGGAGTTTGTATAATGGTGCGGCTCTTTCACCAAGCCGGCTTACAAATCGACTAACCGCAGCAATGCAACCAGTTAATCTTTGTACGTCCTTTAGGCGAGTTGGCCTGGAAATATTGAGAATAGCCTTGATCTTGTCACGGTTCACCTCTATGCCTCTTTGCGACACGATGAAACCTAGCAATTTTCCGGCTGGTATTCCAAAGAAGCATTTCTTCGGGTTAAGCATGATGTTGTATTTTCGTAGATTACCGAACGATTCCTCCAAGTCGGAAATCAATGTTTCCTTCTTTTTGGACATGACCGTGATATCATCCACGTATGCATGTACATTGTGTCCGAGTTGATCATGGAGGCAACGCTGCATCGTGCTCTAAAAATGCGCCATCCGGAACCTCTTTCGGTACAGAGCCTATCCGAGATAAGGCATCTGCTTTCTCATTTTCTGCTCGAGGGATGTGTTGAACCTCAAACCCTTCAAACGATTTAGATAAATCATCCACGACAGCTTTATATGCTGCCATGTGTTTATTTGCATTACAAATTTCCGACACTTGCTGAGCAACAAGATCCGAATCTCCGTAACACATCAAACGTCGGATGCCAATATCATTAGAAATCCGGATTCCATGTAGCTGTGCTTCATACTCCGCAATATTATTTGTCGCTGTGAAGTGGATCTGCAACACGTATAGAAGTTTGTCTCCTTGGGGTGATTTGAGAACCACGCCAGCCCCCGAGCCCCCGTGAGCCTTAGACCCATCAACATATAGGGTCCAATATTCTGACTCAGGGAGGGTCATATTCTCCTTCGTCTCTGTCCAATCAGCAACAAAGTCGGAAAGGATTTGGGATTTGATTGTTGTCCGAGGTTTGTACTCAATATCGAAAGCTGAGAGCTCTATGCCCCATTTGGCGACGCGTCCTGTGGCGTCACTGTTGTTGATTATATGTCTCATGGGAGTTGTGCTCACCATGGTAATTGGATGCTCCTGAAAATAATGTCGTAGCTTACGAGATGCTAGGAAAACACCGTAAGCCAGCTTTTGATAGTGCGGATACCGCTGTTTTGATTCTGTCAGAACCTCGCTGACAAAGTAAGTTGGACGCTGCACCAAGTGTTCCTGATTTTCCTCCGGTCTTTCCACTACCATGACGATAATGACGACTTTGTTTATCGCAACAAGATAAAGCAGCATCGGTTCCTCTGGTTCCGGTGCAGCAAGGATAGGAGCAGATGAGAGTACTTTCTTCAGGTCTTGTAGTGCGGCTTCAGCTTCGTCGGTCCACACAAAATCCTTGGTCTTTTTCAGGAGTTTGTATAATGGTGCGGCTCTTAAACCAAGCCGGCTTACAAACCGACTAACTGCAGCGATGCAACCAGTTAGTCTTTGTACGTCCTTCAGGCGAGTTGGCCTGGAAATATTGAGTATAGCCTTAGTTTTGTCTCAGTTTACCTCTATGCCTCTTTGTGACACGATGAAACCTAACAATTTTCCGGCTGGGATTCCAAAGAAACACTTCTTTAGATTAAGCATTATGGTGTATTTTCGTAGATTGGCAAACATTTCCTCTAAGTCTGAAATCAGCGTTTCCTTCTTTTTGGACATTACCGCAATATCATCCACATATGCGTGTACATTGCGTCCGATTTGATCATGGAGGGAACGTTACATTTTGCGCTGGTACGTAGCTCCTGCGTTCTTCAACCCAAAAGGTATCATAACAAAACAAAAGGTTCCGAAGGGGGTTATGAATGAAGTTTTGAATTTGTCAGATTCCTTCATCCAGATTTGGTGATAACCAGAATATGCGTCGAGAAAACAGAGGAGTTCCGAGCCTACCATAGAATCGATAACTTGATCAATCCTAGGCAGAGCGAACGGATCTTTTGGACAAGCCTTGTTCAAGGCAGTATAATCAACACACATCCTTAAATCGGTGGTGTCCTTTTTAGGGACCATTACAGGATTGGCCGACCACTTAGTGTGGATGACCTCTTCTATGAATCCGGCTAACTCGAGCCGTGCTAGTTCCTTAGCTATTGCCTTACGTTTTTCATTGCCAAAACATCGTAAGGACTGTTTGACGGGTTTAGCGTTCGGGTTTTCATTTAAAGAGTGCTTGGCAAGTTCCCTAGGTACTCCGGTCATGTCAGATGGCTGCCATGTGAAGATATCTTGATTTGCTTTGAGGAACTTAACGAGCGCGCTTTCCTATGCGGTATCTAGGCCTATGCCTATCTAGGTCACCTTGGAGGGGTCATCATCCTTCAATGGCGTCTTCTTCGTCTCCTCTGATGCCTTGAACTCCGGATTCAGCTTTGTCACCTCCTTCTTTGTTGTGGGCATCTCGGACGGATCTATGCTCTTCTTGATCTCCTTGTACTCCTGGGCGTGTAACACGGCTTCAGCAAAGGTGGCATTTCCAGCCTCGCACTCTCATGCTTTCTTCGGGTCTCCCCTGATGGTGATCACGTTGTTGGGACCTGGAATTTTCATCATATTGTAAATGTAACACGGACGAGCCATAAAAGCCCAGTAAGCCGGATGTCCGAATATAGCGTGGTACGCGCTCTTGAACGGGACTACTTCGAAGGAAAGTGCCTCCCCCCGATAGTTCTTCGGAGTTCCAAAGGTAACAACCAAAGTGATTTCGCCTAGGGAATTAGCTTGTCTTCCTGGGACAACTCCGTGAAAGATCACAGAGCTATGGTTCAGCTGGGTCTCCGAGATCTTCATCCGGCGTAGCGTTTCGACATACAGAATATTAATACTGCTGCCACCGTCCATGAGAGTCTTGGAGAAACCATAACCGTCAATAAGTGGATTGACGATTAAGGCGTATTTTCCTCACATGTGTAGCTTAGGCGGATGATCAACGCGGTCAAACGTGATTGCCACCTCCGACCAGTCCAAGAATTGGGGGACAGCCGGAATTGTTGCATTGAGCTCATGTAGAACTGCCTTTTTAACCTTTGCTGGTTGAGATCCGAGGAATGTGACGTAAGTGTCTTTCTTGGTCAGAAATTTTTTCTTCCCTTCCGGCTTGGGATTTGAAGCATCGGCTTCCTCCAAGTCAGAATCTTCCTTAGTCTCTTTATCCCTTTTGGGATTCTTCTTTCCCTTCTTCCGCTTAGCTTTGTACCCAGCGGTATCATCTCTCTTAATGTCGTCATTGAAACAACATTCGGCGTTTGTGTGGGACGAGCCCCCATTGGCGTCTAAGTGATGCACACATGGGTTATTGGCAATGTCGGCCCAAGAGTAGGTTTTTCCCGGTTGCTGGTATCCTCTACCTTGAACTCTTGAAGTCCCACGACCGTGTCCGCGGCCTCCGCCACGTCCTCCTCGTCCTCCAGACCCGAAAGTAGCAGTGACCACTGCCGTTTCCGCGTTGGGTTTTTCTTCCGAGGTATTCTTGCATTTCTGAGCTTGTTGCTTTGGTTGTTTTGCCGACTGTGGCACAGCCAGGGCGTTAAGTAATCCCTCTGCATCGTCGTTAGCATCTGCATACTTGCTCGCTGTTTCTATCATCTCTCCCAAAACAGTGACCTTGTCACACTTCAAACGATGACCCAGTAAACCAATTGGGAGACCTGCAATGAAAGATTCAATCACAGTTTGGTCATTTACTCCTTCACAAGAGTTCTTTGTGTTGATCCATCGTCCAGGTAATCCCGGCAAGTTTCTTCGGCTTTCTGGGTGCAACTCTGTAGGTCTCCGACCGTACAGGGCCTCCGGTATGTGCCTTCGAAATTCTGAAAGAACGCACTTTGCATGTCATACCAGTTATGGATGGTGTTCTCCGGAAGTTCATTGAGCCATGATCTTGCCGTCTTCCGCAACATGAGTGGGAGATATTGGGTTGCGACCAGGCTGTTTCTGCCTTTGGTGATGTAGCAAGCTTGGAAAAAATCCTATAGCCAAATATCTGGCCGAGCTATGCCGTCGTAGGCTTGGATATGTCTTGAGATAGCAAATCCTTCCGGGAATCTTGTAGCTCTTATGCATGGTCCGAAGCACTTTGGGCCCATGTATATATCATCATTTTCATAGCTTCTTGCCTCTATATTGGAGTTGATTCTGTGTCTTGCGTCGTTCGGGGATAGAGATCGTCCTGAGTGTCGGTTGTGGCTGTGGTGCCTTGGGTCCGGACTTCGGCTTCTGCCACCACCTCCTCCACCACGACGCCCTCCTTCGCCTCCTTGGGAGCCGTTGTGATGGCTTCTTGGCGGAGAGGGTGTAGCAGCTAGGTTATTTCCGGCTGATCACCGGCCTCCATCTGGAGCGTCATTATTTCGGTTCTGGGGAAGATCTTCATTGTGACGAGCCCCCTGCTGGCTTGTCTCGGCACGGTGTCCGTTGTTCCTTTGCCCGTCATCCGGACGGCTTTCGTGTCTAGGAGGTGGCATTCTTTGTCGGTCCTCCTCCTGACGTTTCTCCTTATCATCGTCCCGCGGTCTTTCAACTCTCGTCGGGGCGGGTTCCTCTGATTCAGTGCAGCAATTGCCTCTTTCTCCGCAACTGAGTTAACGTTACGCCAGTCGCGGGCAGTTTTGTGGTGTTGTCCCGAAGATCCGGTTCTTGAATAATTGTCCTCCCGGTGATCGGAATGGTGGTGCTGCTCCCGAACACACTGGGGTCTTACGTCAGCCCATGCCGGATCTGTGCGACACTGTTCGGAATCAGAGACCAGCTTTTGACTTCCGGACATGGTGACCTTTTGCTGCTCTAGTCCTTTGTTGAATAATTTGATGCCCAACCGGATCTTCTCCGGGCCTGGATTAGCCGATAGAATTTCTCGGGCTGCAACGGTGTTCTGTACTAGGGTTGGATACACCCAATCCCCTTTGCTATCTTTCTGAGGCTTCCCCATTTCTTCTCGAAAAAGGACAGCGTGAATCTGCGGGAATTGGTTGTCATTAGTATGACGCTTCCTCGTTTTCTGGTATTGCCTGGAGTTATACTTCTCTGCAATGCCATGCGTTTCTTCTCCTCCTCGATGTTTTTGGCCTCATCCAGGTGTTGTTGTTGATGCGCTTCTAGGGCCTGGGCCCTATCGTCCAGCTCTTCAGCAGTGAGTTCTACAGCTGTAGGAATAGGTGTGGTTAATGCAGCATCGATGAATTTATGCACACCTTCAGTGATCACGTGTCCATCCACCGGTTCTTCTTTTTTGGGCTCGTCTGGGATAAGTGCTCCATCCAAGTCTTCCTCATATTCCTCGGTAATCACCTCCTCTACTGGAGTATCTTTTGTTGGGGGCTTGTTCTTCTTGTTCTTCTTCTTTGCCCTCTTGGCAGCGCTGGTAGCAAAGACGGCTTTGGGCCCGTTTCCTGGAGTCAAGCTCTGATCGGTACTTTCGGCCATTTGGTTCTTGGGATCGTCTCCGAGATCCATGTTGTCTTGTGCTTTGGGAGAGTTTTCTCTGGATGCTTCGTCCATGTCTTCTCCTTCTACCGCAGCTGTGGAGTGAAGCTCCTCGTCATATTCCGCGGAGAACTTCCGGAAATCTGCCGACGTCATCGACTCATCTGAGGATGTGGGTACATTGGCGTTTGTTCCAATTGCTTCCAGCATGGAGTCGGTGTTGTCTCCAGCATCGACAGGGCCGCATCCGGATCCAACATACCCGATGAAGTGTGATGCGCCCCTCCTGAGATAATTGTGGTCTTCATAGTAGGCTTCGTCGAAACGTTTGATGGTTTCGAGGATTTCATCTATGCCTGAGTTCTGCATCACCAAACGTCACAACGGGTACCTCAAGAAAGGCATGTCTGTCCTGGCATCGTCAAAGCCGGAACCGTCGTTGTTGTTGTGCTCCTCCTGGATTTCGACCTCAGCGGGTGGGTCAATCTGGGATTCAGTCTCTCTTGGGAGATCCACTCCAGATTCGGCTTGGATCGCTAGGTCTGCTTCAGGCTCGGATTTCTCCACTATCTCCGCAACTGGTGCGGGCTAGGTGGGTTTAGGGTTTCCTGAGATCCGGAACTCTGCCGCCTCTGCGGACAAAGGGGACCCAGAATTTTCCTCTACCTCTATCATTACCGCTGGGGTGGGTGGGACAGGTTCACCGAAACCGATGTAAACATCAATCTCGCCGAAAGACATGATAGTTTAGGTGATCACAACTTCCCTAGCCAGAATCAGGGTCTCGTCGAGAATGATGAGAGGGACATCACTGGCGTAGAGGATGCGACCGACGATGATGGTTTCGCCGATTCTAATTCTTGCAGATTCCGCTCGGAATGCAGATCCGAAGCTCACCTGCCCCACGGTGGGCGCCAACTATCGTCGGATTGATGATAGGTACGCCATGAGGGGGTACTCGAGGCGTGCGGAAGAGAGGGGTGTGAGACGTACGGTGTTCCGGGACAGTGAACACACAAGTTTACCCAGGTTCGAATCCGCCAGCTTTGGACAGATCCTACTCCTGCTAGCAATCCAGTAATATGGCAGAGCCGGAATATGGGTTACAAGGGTTTGCCTGTGCGAGTTGAGATTTTAGACTATTGAGGGTGCCCTAAAGGCTCTCCCTAGGACGGCTCATATAGATATCCAGCCTAGGGTTTACAAGAGAGACCTATTCGGCTACGACTAAGAGTCGGTTACATAGTACATCTTGAACTACAAGTAACACTATGGGCCTATGTCGGTAAGTCTTTTGGGCCTTCCCGTAGCCGGACTGGACTCCGTCTTTTCTCCCTGACTGGGCCGCCCGTGAAGCAAAGCTCTAACCCGAAGTGGGCCACCCTGGTCAGTGAGGAACTATGAGGATACCCGAAAAGTATATCCCCAACTGTGTTCTTTCCACAAACCACATATGGATCCACCAGTGTCATTGGATGTGTGTTATTTTCATGAACCACACCCAATGTCATTGCATTTGTGTTCTTTTCATTAAACCATACATGAATCCACCAGTGTCATTGGATCTCTGTTATTTTCATGAACCACACCCAGAGTCATTGCATGTCTGTTCTTCTCACAAACTACACATGGATCCAGTGGTGTGATTGCATGTGTGTTCTTTTCATGAACCACAACTAGAGTCATTTGCATGTTTGTTCTTGTCACAAACCACACATGGATCCACCGATGTCATTGCATGTCTGTTCTTTTCATGAACCACAACAAGAGTCATTGCATGTGTGTTCTTTTTCACAAACCACATAAGGATCCAAGAGTGTTATGGGATGTGTGTTCTTTTCATGAACCACACCCAGTGTCATTGCAAGTGTGTTCTTTTCACAAACCACATAAGGATACACCAGTGTCATTGGATGTGTTTTTGTAACATCCCAAATTTCGCAATTTCAGATGTTACTAGAAACATGCAACATATCATTGCATCATGGCATCACATATCAAAAACTGCAACATGTATTTTTCTTAAACCCCCTAGTCACTTATAGACTAAAAGGGGTAAAACCTTTTTGAACCACCAAAACCTTTGCAAAAGTGTTATTTTATAATCCTATCCTAATCCTCTCCTTTTTACAAAATTTTAGAGACCAATTTCGTCTAATTCGGAGTCCGTTTGGAAAAGTTATTAAACAAATAGCAAATCAGAAAATAATAAAAGTAAAAAAAAAAACGAAACCTAACCTAACCGGGTCGGCCGAGCCAGCCCGGGGCCTATCTGCCGCGCGCGCCAGCAAGCGAGCGGCGCGTAGCGAATGGGCCGTGCCAGCAGCCGCGCCAGCCCGCTCCCACGCCCGCAGCCGCCGACAGGCGGGGACCACCCGTCAGCCGCCTCCTCCCCGAGTCCGGCTCGGCCACGCCACCGCCGCCGCGTCGGCAACCGCCTCCGGCGAATCCTGGACGGTTTCCGCGACCCCTGCACCAAGTTTTTCCGCCTTTAAATAGCCCTCGGCACGCCTCCCCAGAACCCTAGCTTTTATCTGCCGCCACCGCCACCGAGCGCCGCCGATTTCTCGCCGGAACCCCGCCGTCGTCCGCCATCTCCAGCCGCTGTCCGCCGTCGCCTCGGAGAAGGAGGACCGCCGCCGCCCTCGGGAACGGGACCGCGAGGAGGAGCCGCGCATCGTTCGCTACTCCGTCTCGCCGGAGGAGCACCGCCGCCCGCCGCCGGCCATCGCCGGAGCCCCGCTGCCGTCCACCGCCACCTCCAGTCGCCGCCGCCACGGTAAGCCGTCGCCCCCTCCCCTCTCGTACCGTCAGATCTGGATCCAGTGGATCCGATCGGTCAATGCCCCCGGCCAACCCCGCCGCGCCACGTGGAAGCCGCCGCGTCAGCAGCGCGTCGGCGTCACGCGTGCCCCGCGGACCAATCGCGTTGCGCCACGTGTCGCCGCGTCACTGGTCCTTTTGTTTTTTTTTCTTTAAATTAGGCAGAATTGCTCCAAATTTGTAAAATCTATAGTAATTCGAATATTAGTCCAAAAATTGCGTATAATATACCGTTGGATTCATATTTTCGAGTAGAACACAGATATAGAATAATATTGCTATTTTGTCATAGCAATCTTGCAGTAGGATTTAAAGTTTAGATTAGAGTATTTTAATTCTAGAAATTTATCCGTAGCTCCGTTTTAGTTGATTCTTGTTGCGTTGGTTTTGTTTTGACAATACCTTCTGCAGAAAATTGTCATATCATGCTTAGGGTGTTCAGATCTGTCTCGAGGTAGATTAGAGTTGTAGATCTAGTTTCGAGCTTGGTTAATTAGGGTTTTATCCAAAATACCTAAAATCTATGGGAAATCGATTCTAATGACATCCCCAACTCAACAACACCCCTGGTTAAAACCCTTGGTCGATATCAAATCCATCCTTGCATATTTCCGTGTTGCATGCATGCATATTTGACTTCGTGACTTGTTTTGTGCAAACTGTGATTGAATCCATGTTTGTTTTGTTAGATTGCTCGGAGTGCACTGAGGAGTATTGTTGTGTAGATTGCTGCTCGGATCAAGGCAAGTTACACCACTTGTTCATGTTTAAGTCCCAGTTTTAACTATGCATGTTTCACTCTTCAAATTCTGTAGTATGCATGCGTAGGTTTTTTTGGTAGAATTTCTTCGTACTATTTTGCAAGTACGGTTTTGTAGTATGCCATGAGTAGCTCTATGCTTAGGATTTTCCATCCCAATAGGTTATCCTGTTCTTCTAAGTTATGCTTGCTATGCTATATACTTATATATATCAAATACCGTTGGGAGGGTTCAAAAGACTCAAGAATTTTCTAAGTATGATAGCTCTCTCGAGCGAACTTTTCTTCTCCAAAACCCCTTCAAAATAAAACTAAGTGTTCTTCTGGGCAGAATGGTTGTCGGGACAACGAGTGAGATTTTGGTGGAGGACGGCCGCCCAGGAATCAAAGAAGTCTGCCATGTTTCAGAATTCAGAAGCTTCCCGTGCAACCACAATACATATGGGATCTGTCTTGGCTTGGTACTTAGTGGGAAACCTCACCGGGGTACCAACATTTGGAGGTTCTTGGCACGGTTGGATCCAGCTGGTAGAGGGGCTACTAAGGGAAGGCTTCGCCATGGTCTTGTGCGTAATGAGATTTGATCGTGGATTGTGGGGAAAAGTGCACAACCTCTCAAGAGTATTGCAATCTGATCGATCAGCCGTGTTCACGGAAACAGAACAGCATTGAGCATCTGAAGGATGGAGCCTCTAGAAGATCTTCCTCTCTCTTTTCCAAACTTAACGTTTTATAAACCCCAGGCCATGAGTAATATCGCCATTGGGTGGGATTTTGGGAACTTGGTGCGTAATATCCAAGTTCTAGGTTGATTTGGGCACTTGCTGAGTAATATCCACGTGTTCCATTCAATCCTATACTATTTATCCAAGTTTACAAAGTAGGGAAAACTTTCTTCCTCTTTTCTCATTACACTGATAAAATTGGCTTTACGCAAATGAAACCCAGAGCCTACTCTTAGCCTTGCATGTAGAGATAGTCTTACTCTTTCCTTGGTGTAATTTGCCAATACATTCAAAGTATTGACCAACTTGTTGGCTGCACGTCTTATGTGCAGAATCCGAAGATTGAAAGGTGCGTAGGGATCGTGGGTCTTCACGCAACTAGCCTGAGGCGTTGATGGACTCAAGTTTTACTTAGTTTCCGCTGTTTTATTTGAGCTAGATATAAGCTATGCAAGTTGTAATAATTATACTCTGGATTATTCGTGTAATAATGACTTGTGTTTTACATGATATTCATCAACTGTGAAGTGCTAGCTATTGATCCAGGGACTAGCATGTTAATCACAGGGACTTAGGATCCTTAACGATCCGAGGTCACAACAGATGGTACCAGAGCACAAGTTGCCTGTAGGACGTGACCCCTAGGATTGGAAACCACCTTTACCATGTGTGTTTTTCTTTCTATATTCTTCTATTTTATTTGTACCCTTCTATTATTTGTCTTCCTTATCACCCTGTGCCTAATTTTCTCTCTCCTAACCTAAAGGTGACGGCCTTCTACTTCGACACCGCCGAAGAAATCAAGTGCCTGCGCTTCGGGGAATGCCTTCGGGACATCATCAAGACGCTGTAGATACCCATGCCATCAATCAAGGGAAGCGAGTTGAGGAAGATGCACAAGGAAGGATGCTGGGCGATTGAAGTCATCCAACCAGGGCCTAGTCAGACAGAACCCAAGACAGAGGCCATTGTACTCAACGTCACCAGCGACTCCAAGGAGAAAGGACTTAGCATTTGCTTGCAGGAGCTCATTGGACGCCTCTGCGGGCGCCACCATGAAGAGGTTGAATCCCACTACATCAAACTCTTTGGGAGACGTGATGAGAAGGGAGTTCCAATCGAGTTAACCCCGGAGGAAAGGAAGACATGCAAGCGTCGAAGAATCCAATATCAAGACTTGGAGTTCCACATCAATGACCTTCAGAAGGGGAGCTGCCTTGAGATCGTGAGGAATGACAAGCTTTGTGCCCTAGTCAAGGAGAAGGACAAGAAGATCGAAGAGCTAGAAGAGAAGATCAAGTCCCTAGGAGGGGAGCTCACCTCCCAAGACAAGAGGTTCGCAAATCAAGAGAAGAGGGTGCAAGATAAGAACAAGAAGATTAGGGAGCAAAGTCTAGTGCTCGCAAAGAACGAGATGGAGTTCAAGAACTTTGCCACCATGTTGAAGGACCTGCGAGCAGCCAAGAGGAGCTTGGAGGAGAAGATCACGCCCGTGACTATGGGGTCAAGTTTGATCAAGAAGCTACAGAAGGAGAAGAAGGAACTCCGAGCAAAGCTGGAAGCTGCTACCCAGGAGCTGCAAGAGGTGAAGGAACTTCAAGGGAGACTCGAAGCTGCAACACCGGAGCCACAGGTGATGAAGGAACTTCAAGAGAAGCTTGAAGCCACGACGAGGGACATGGAGCTATACAAGTCACTGCTGGAAAAGGAAGGCTTCAGCATTGAGGATGAGGAAGTGGATGATGAGTAGAGTAGTTGGACCACCTTTAGTTCTATAATCGAACGTTATTCGCGATTGTAATGAGTACCAAAAATCTTATATTGGTTAGTTAAACTTGGTTGAGTGTGTGGATTTTTGTGCTATGTGTGCCATGCTATTCTCATGTGTTTTTCTTGTTTTCATAAGGGTAGGAGTTTATTCCTTAGGCTTTCTATCTATTTCTTAACTTGCCTCCCAAACCCTACAGATAGCGAGACGTGGAAACAACAATAACAACATGCCCCCAGAGATAGCACAACTTCTGAACTCCCAGAATCAGCTGATCCAACTCCTCACTCAAAACATGCAAAACAACAATAACAACAACCCGCCGCCTCCACCAACCCCACCGCCCCAACAGGATCGCTTGACTCGGTTCTTGAGGTTGAATCCTCCAATTTTCTCAAGTAGTTCTGAGCCAATTGTGGCAGATGACTGGCTCCGTACCACCAACAAGAAGTTCGACACCGTCCAAGTTGCTGGAGCTGACAGGGTGCGCTTTGCCGCGCACCAACTGGAGGGACCTGTTGCTGAATGGTGGGATAACTACCAGGTCACCCACCCTTATGTTGAAGCTGTCACCTAGAACCAGTTTGAAGCAGCCTTTCGTACTCATCACGTAGCCGCGGGAGTCATGTCACTTAAGAGACGTGAGTTCCGCGACTTGAAACAACTACACCGCTCTATCGCCGAGTATGGGGACCTTTTCAACAAGCTGGCACTTTATGCACCTGATGATGTATCCACTGATGCCAAGAGACAGGGGGAGTTCTTGAGGGGACTTAATGATGAAATATCTATTCATCTAGTAGCTCTAAAGTTCGATAACTACCAGGAACTCCTGGACAGGGCAGTTGTAGTTGAAGCAAAGCAAAGGAGTATAGAGAACCATAAGAGAAAGTCCACCTCACACAAGCACAACTCTGCCCCATATCAGAAGCAACGCACTTCGTCACCACCACCCCACAGCCACAATGGCCACAACCACAATGGTCATCGTCATGGAGGACATAACCACAATGGCCATAAGCACCGCAATGGAAATGGAAACGGGAAGGATCTGAGTGAAGTGACATGCTTCAAGTGTAACAAGACATGGCACTATGCGACTACTTGTCCCGAAAAGGTGAAGAATAGGAATGGTAATGGAAACGGCAACGGAGAACACCACAGCAATGGTAATGGAAATGGGAAGAAGCCGAACCCGTTCGTCAAGGCCACGGTGAATCATGTCTCCGTGGAGGATGCTCGTGAGGCACCTGACTCCGTGATTGGTAAGTTCAAGCTTAACTCCACACCTGCAGTTGTTCTTTTTGATACCGATGCATCGCATTCATTCATATCAAGGGTATTTGTGGATAGAGGCAAGATACCTATGGAGACTATTAGTACTCCCCTAAGGGTAAGTTCTCCTGGAGGAGAAATAGTGGCAAACTCTGGATGCCGTGGGTTAGAACTAAGAATTGGGGCGCACACTTTCCCACCAGCCTAGTCGTTCTGGAATCACAAGGCTTAGACATAATTTTGGGCATGAATTGGATGACCGAGTATGAGGGAGTCATAGATTGTGCCAAAAGAACTATCGCACTCACGACTCCGGATAAAAAAAGGATCCGCTTTAAGTCAGCCTTCGCACTCAAAGGAAGTATGGTGAACTCTCTTAAGGGGGTTAGCTTGGAGGATGTGCCAATTGTGAAGGATTATCCAGATGTATTTCCAGAAGAATTGCCAGGGATGCCTCCCGACCGAGACATCGAGTTTCTCATTGACTTGATGCCAGGTACTGGTCCAATAGCAAAGAGACCGTACAAGATGGATGTGGATGAGTTGAAGGAACTTAAGAAACAGCTTAGAGAGCAATTGGACAAAGGCTTCGTTCAACCAAGTGCGTCATCTTGGGGAGCACCTGTCTTATTCGTGGAGAAGAAGGATAAGACCAAGAGGCTAGTCATGGACTACCGGTCATTGAATGAAGTGACGATCAAGAACAAGTACCCTCTACCCAATATTAACGACCTGTTTGACCAATTAAAGGGAGCTAGTGTGTTCTCCAAGATTGATCTCCGATCAGGATATTTCTAGCTAAAGATCTGAGAACAGGATGTACCCAAGACAGCCTTCACCACAAGATACGGATTATATGAGTACACCGTGATGTCGTTTGGTTTAACCAATGCCCCAGCATACTTCATGACTATGATGAACAAGGTGTTCATGGAGTACTTGGATAAGTTTATTGTGGTATTCATTGATGACATACTCATATACTCCAAGAACGAGGAGGAACATGAGCGGCATCTACGCCTGATTATGGAAAAGTAAAGGGAACACAAGTTGTATGCCAAGTTTAGCAAATGTGAATTCTGGTTGAAAGAAGTGGGATTCCTTGGTCATATTGTGTCGGCAAAAGGTGTTGCCGTGGACCCAAGTAAGGTAGCTTCCGTGACAGAATGGGAGTCTCCTAAGAATGTGGGTGATATTAGGAGTTTCCTGGGCCTTGCGGGATATTACCGAAGATTCATTGAAAACTTTTCCAAGATAGCAAAACCTATGACAGAGTTGCTGAAGAAAGAGAAGAAGTTCCAATGGACCGAGGCTTGTGAAGCAAGATTTCAGGAATTAAAGAAGCGTCTAGTAACAGCGCCAGTTTTGTGGCTCCCTGATATCCAAAAGGATTTCCAAGTCTACTGTGACGCTTCTCGACAAGGACTTGGTAGTGTACTGATGCAAGATGGAAAAGTAGTGTCTTACGCCTCTCGGCAACTTAAGCACCATGAGAATAACTACCCCACGCACGATTTGGAACTAGCGTCAGTTGTGCATGTGCTCAAGGTATGGAGACATTACCTAATGGGCAAACATTGTGATGTGTTCATGGATCACAAGAGTCTTAAGTATATCTTCACTCAAAAGGAATTAAATATGAGGCAAAGAAGATGGCTTGAGCTCATCAAGGATTATGACTTAGACCTGCAGTACCATCCTGGAAAGGCCAACGTTGTGGCTGACGCCTTAAGTCAGAAAGTCTATGTAAATGGGCTTACCGTGGGAGAACTTCCAAGTGATTTGTGTGAACAATTCAAGGACCTCAGGTTGGAAATAGTTCCGGAGGGATATTTAGCAACTATGGAGATAGTGCCAACGCTTCTGGACCAAATCAAAGAGGCCCAAAAGGGGGACAAAGAGTTGGAAGAAATAAGAGCTAATGTAAGCAAGGGTAAAGCAAAAGGGTTTCACACGGATGAACAAGAAACACTTTGGTATGAAAAGCGTCTGTGCGTTCCCGATAACCCTGATATCAGAAAGTTAATCCTTCAGGAAGCTCACGATTCGCCTTACTCAATTCATCCCGGTAATACAAAGATGTACATGGATGTGAAAGATAGGTTCTGGTGGAACAACATGAAAAGAGAAATTGCTGAATATATCTCCTTGTGTGACGTATGCAACAGAGTCAAGGCCGAGCATCAAAAACCCGCAGGACTGCTGCAGCCATTACCTGTGCCCGAATGGAAGTGGGACAAGGTAGGCATGGATTTTATCACAGGACTACCCCGGACTCGATCTGGGTATGACTCCATCTGGGTAGTGGTCGACCGCTTCACAAAAGTGGCCCACTTTATTCCCGTAAAGACCACATATACAAGTGCTAAACTTGCCAAGATTTACATGTCAAGGATCGTAAGCCTTCATGGTATACCCAAAGGAATTGACTCTGATAGAGGTACCCAATTCACCTCTAAGTTTTGGCGACAGCTACATGAGTCTCTAGGGACACGACTGGAGTTTAGTACTGCCTTCCACCCACAAACCGATGGACAGACGGAAAGAGTTAATCAGATCTTGGAGGACATGTTAAGAGCCTGTGCGCTAGACTATGGGTCTAGTTGGGATGATAACTTACCATATGCGGAATTCTCATACAATAACAGCTACCAAACTAGCATCAAGATGCCCCCTTTTGAAGTTCTATATGGCAGAAAGTGTAGGACTCTGCTGCTATGGAGTGGGGTTGGTGAACGGAGTTTGTTTGGACCTGAACTAATCAAGGATGCCGAAGAGAAGGTGAGACAGATTCAAGACAGGTTAAAAATATCCCAATCCAGACAAAAGAGTTATGCGGATTCCAAGCGCAGGGATGTGACTTATGAAGTGGGAGACCGTGTGTATCTCTGAGTTTCACCACTACGAGGAGTTAAGAGATTCGGAATCAAGGGTAAGTTAGCACCCCGATTCATAGGGCCCTACAAAATCTTGGGTTGCAGAGGGGAAGTTTCCTATCAGTTGGAATTACCCGAAGTGCTAACGGTTCACGATGTTTTCCATGTGTCGCAACTAAAGAAGTGTCACCCGGAAATGGCTGAAACCCCACTAAAGGAGACAGTTCCATTGGAAGAAGTTCAATTGGAAAACAATCTCACCTATGAGGAAAAACCCACCAGGATTCTGGAAACAGCCGAGAGAATTACTCGTACCAAGACTATCAGATTTTGCAAAGTTCAATGGAACCACCATTCTGAGGAAGAGGCCACATGGGAGCGTGAAGAAGACCTGAAGAAAGAACACCCACACCTATTTGCTAACCAACCTAAATCTCGGGGACGAGATTCTCCTTAAGGGGGGTAGGTTTGTAACATCCCAAATTTTGCAATTTCAGATGTTACTAGAAGCATGCAACATATCATTGCATCATGGCATCACATATCAAAAACTGCAACAGGTATTTTCTTAAACCCCCTAGTCACTTATAGACTAAAAGGGGTAAAACCTTTTTGAACCACCAAAACCTTTGCAAAAGTGTTATTTTATAATCCTATCCTAATCCTCTCCTTTTTACAAAATTTTAGAGACCAATTTCGTCTAATTCAGAGTCTGTTTGCAAAAGTTATTAAACAAATAGCAAATCAGAAAATAATAAAAGTAAAAAAAAAACGAAACCTAACCTAACCGGGCCGGCCGAGCCTAGCGAATGGGCCGGCCCAGCAGCCGCGCCAGCCCGCTCCCGCGCCCCCAGCCGCCGACAGGCAGGGACCACCCGTCAGCCGCCTCCTCCCCGAGTCCGGCTCGACCACGCCACCGCCGCCGCGTCGGCAACCGCCTCCGGCAAATCCGGGACGGTTTCCGCGACCCCCGCGCCAAGTTTTTCCGCATTTAAATAGCCCTCAGCACGCCTCCCCAGAACCCTAGCTTTTTTCCGCCGCCACCGCCACCGAGCGCCGGCGATTTCTCACCGGAACCCCGCCGCCGTCCGCCGTCTCCGGCCGCCATCCGCGGTCGCCTCGGAGAAAGAGGACCGCCACCGCCCTCGGGAACAGGACCGCGAGGAGGAGCTGCGCGTCGTCCGCTACTCCGTCTCGCCGGAGGAGCACCGCCGCCCGCCGCCGGCCATCGCCGGAGCCCCGCCGCCGTCCGCTGCCACCCTCCAGTCGCCGCCGCCACGGTAAGCCGCGGCCCCCCTCTCCTACCGTCAGATCTGGATCCAACAGATCCGATCGGTCAACGCCCC